>PVJC01040776.1:0-15667 GCA_004026665.1 Murina feae | reverse complement strand
TTTTGTTACATTTAAGTGGCATGTATAAGAAGTCAATACAGGAAAGGAGGACTTCATCAAGTACACTTTATCACAGCGAAAATCACACTCATTTTTTCAAGTGTAATAGCATTGGAATGAAATCAAATTCCTTTTTGCCTTGCAGGAGTAATAGTGTGATCTAGAAAAACAAGTACAAGCACACTTATAAAGACAGGTTCAAGTAGTATTTTCCCCAGTCAGTTCATTTGCTTCAGTAAGACTGTAAGTATCATCGTTTTCTCACTATACTTTAAGATGAATTATGTACAAGCACTATATTAGGTTTGAGTAACCTTGCTGTCTTCTGAGAAAAAGAATGGCTTAATGTAATTACTTGAAATTTTAATTCTATTATTGTTATTTCTTTACTATTTCTTACTTGATCCACTCTAAAAGCACAGCTTGATAAGAGAAGTTTTCTAAATATACAGTAAATGATTTCTCTACCCCTTCAAATGTGAAGTATTTCTTACAAGGGTAATAACAGACATAAACTTTAACAAGTTTGGATTTTTATCCAGGAACAAAAATTGTAAGTACATATAGTCATTATAAAATAGGAACCAAATTAGTTAACATAGTGAGTGTTAATTGGAATTCATAGACATTCACATAGAAAACCTAGGCTAGATAAGTGGGTACAGTATGGTCGGTTTTACGCATTTTAACATCCGTATGGAGTCATTGACTAATAATGCAGTGATAAGAGAGATTTCACTGAGTTATATGAAATATTCAAAGTGAAAGGAAGAGTGTGGAGGCAGGAAATAATGAATAGACCACCTTGTGAGAGAAATTGCCTTTCAAACTCTATCTGTTCAATCAGTAATGATTTGCATTTAGCGCCATTACACAGAAATCATGTGAGATAAAGCATGGTGGAGAGGCTGTAGGCTGTAATCAGATTTTATTATTTTTTTTTTTAATCCTCACCTGAGGATATGGACTTACTGATTTTTAGAGAGAGAAACATGGATAGGTTGCCTCTGTTCATGCCCAGGGGAATGGAACCTACATTCTTCTGGGGATGATGCTCCAACCAGCTGAGCCCCCTGAATGTGTGGTTGTAGTCTGAATGGAGAGGGCTCTTCATAATTAGCTTCATTTTTTACACTTTGCTAAATAGTATCTTATAATCATTAGGAAATCTTGAAAAGTTGGTGAGCAGAAGTGACGTTGTGACAGGCAGCAGGCATGATATGCAGACTGAATGGGTGATAAAGCTTTAAAAGACAGGAAATCTAATGAAGGTTTTTAGGGATAGGTTGGCTATGTATCTGAAATAGAAATGTAACAGATGAAAAGAAAAAAAAATGATTTGTTAGCTACATTAAACAGGTAAAATAACAGATATTGCCAATTTTCAATACATGGATATTCGCCCAATTGTATGAATAAGAAGCAAAGGACAACTTTAGTGATCAAAATTATGAGCCTCAGAGTCAGTCAGACTACAAGATTAAATCCTATTTTTACACTATTTCTTGGGGCAAATGACCCAATACATATCTTAACTAAAAATTGGTCTAATAGCAATATTTCTTGACAGAATTCCTCTGAGATAAAATATTTAAAGCATTCAGAAAGTTCATGAGTTATGGTAATCACTTAAAAGTGTTAGTAATTATGATTGGTAGCATTACCTATAACTTTATGACAATAATACAAAATGTATTCATCACATCATATTAATCTTTAGGATGTGAATTGATCTTCTTTCCTTCTGTATTTCATTTTCCTTTATCCAAATTTGTTTCACTTGCCCTCGTTGCATTTGTAACCTAGTGACTTTTCTGTTGTTCTTGAAATATAAGCCTGAAGTTGTCTTTTCACGAATACTTAAAAAATTGCTTTTAAAAACTTGCAAATTATGCATGCTCAGCTTAAATTTTATACTGGCGAGTTATGTGTAAAAAGGACAGAAAGTGAATAAAAAACCAATATAAAAATCACTTTTAGTGCAGACTTCTTATAAAACACATATAAACAAATCATTATGCTTTTGCCTATTTCATTCAAAAAAGTAACATTAAATGATCAAGAAAGATTGTTACTGAAATACTACATGAAATACAGCAAAACTCATCACAGTTATATCTCAGAGTATGCTTTCTTTTTCAGTAGACATGGTATTCCTCAAAGCTACTCTTCTGCGGCACTCCTAACTGCAGTTTGGATCCCAGACTCCCATAGTGCACTGTACTTCTAGATTTTGACAGGTAGAGTGACCGTCACTTCTATGGCATCAACTTCATTAGAATTATCAAGATTAGCAATAATTTGTATTTTTTTCTTAAAATGCAAATCTATAGGCCTTCATTCAGACTTAAGTCAGTCCTAACAATTGTCTCAGAGGTAATACTATATAGAAGGCCAGAAGAAAAACAATGTTTCATGGAAAATGATTAGGGATTAAGGCTATTGCCAACTAAAGACTCAGAACACTTTAGCTTCTATAGATAGAGCAAAAACAAATGATACTTATGTGTTTGAGGAGAAGAAAACCACTTTCTTTTGGAAAGTATTATTTATTATAGTCATACTATTCCTGTGATGTATTAAATCCTTGACTATTGTTATAGGAAATCAATTGGAGTCAATCTGAGAATGTTGTGTTATATGCATGCAAACCGAACAGTTGCATGGATCAGTATTTTGAAGGGGAAAAAGTTAACCCCAAACAAAATGAAATTAATTAGTTTACTTTCTTTTTAAAAAAATATATTTTATTGATTTTTTTACAGAGAGGAAAGGAGAGGGATAGAGAGTTAGAAACATTGATCAGCTGCCTCCTGCACATTCCCTACTGGAGATGTGCCTGCAACCAAGGTGCATGCCCTTGACCAGAATCGAACCTGGAAACTTTGAGTCTGCAGGCTGCTACTTTATCCACTGAGCCAAACAAGTTAGGGCATTAGTTTATTTTCTTAAGCCAGATGTGATTGTTACTTCATTTTCTTTTAGTAGGGATCACAATATAATTTAAATTTGAACTGCCTAATAAAGTTGAGCATTGAAAACTATCACTTTTAAAATATCTGATTAGAAAACATGTCTTCAAATTATTTGCATATTTTTTATAGAACAAGAATAGTGAAGGTCTGTTTTTCATTTCTAGGAAAATATCTTTTTAAAGAGCAAACTCAAGTATTTAATGAAGACATTTACGAACATATTTGATAACATGTAAGTAAAAAAATTAATTTTGAGATTCTCATTCATAGTTATAGTAAAAAACATCAGATTGAATTAAATATTTTTAGTGCCCAAATGGAATTTATAAATCCAAATGCAACTTCAGTCATTACTTATTCTTTGAAGTTTTACATGTGTAGATACTTAAAAGAGCTAGTGAATTATTCCTGACCATTACATATTTAGTTTAACCCAAGCTTCATGACTTGGAGATCCTTCCTTGATTACAGCCATGCTCTTCAATCTGTAGTCCCAATATTAACTCTATTAACATAGCCAGGGAGAGAGAGAGAGAGAGAGAGAGAGAGAGAGAGAGAGAGAGAGAGAGAGAGAGAGAGAGAGAGATAAAAAAGGTATAGAAATATCAATGATGAGAGAGAATCATTGATCAGCTGCCTCCTGCCTGCCCCACACTAGGGATCAAGCCTGCAACATGTGCCCTTGACCGGAATCAAACCATGACCTTCAATGCTCAATCACTGAATCATGCTGGCCAGGCAAGATATTTTACTTTGTAATATTTTTAATGCAAAACTATATTCCTACCTCAGATCTAAAATAGGTTTTCTGAATATGCAGCACAAATATATGATTTGCTAATAAGATTCTAAGGTGCTTTTTGTGTTTACTAAAGATAGAGAACCATGATTCTCTATATGGACATGCACTGCTCTTGTTTCTTCCTCATTTTTCTGTACTTTACCCAATGGGTCAAAGTAGACTCAAGTGTCTAGTAAGCTCAAATAATGTTCTCTGAGAATCTCAGCCAACTGTGAGTGCTTTTTTTCCTGAGCTGCAGTAATCTGCAATTTTTGGCTATATGTTCTATATTACCTTAAATAAGGTATACTAACTTGAAAGACTGTTTCATAGTAGGTAGATAATGAACATTTTTAAGTATACAACTGAATAAATTTTGTCACTTGTATACACTCATCACAATCAAAACACTAGTAGATGATATGTACATCACATCCAAATTTTATCCTCCTACCTTTTCAACCCCAGGCAGTCAGTGGAGTTGACTGAACTGTGATTATTCTCATATTTTAAATTTTGTCTCTAATTTTCAATATTCATCTTTATTGTTTCTAGTCTATATTAACAGAATATTCATTCAGAAAAACTGTTTGGTTTTGTTCTTTATATTCCCAGAGTCTTTAATTGTGCCTAATACATTATGTTCTCAATAAATTTCAGAGAAACAAACTAAGGATCAGCTAGTTAGTAAAATGCATTATATCAGGAAATAAATAGTTCAAGGATTTATGCTTAGCCTAAGAACATAAATTGTAGGTATCTGATTAGTGCTAATTAACAGTAAAAATAAGACAATGGCTGGTCAGTAACTGTTCTGTTTATTATATATGTAAAAGGATAATATACAAATTGTGCTCTCAGGAGTTCCACTGGGAGACTAAAAGTTTGATCGCTCGCTACGATGTGCTCTCACCACCAGGGGGTGACACAGAACATTGTGGGCAAACACCAGCAGGACACTGAGGGAGCAAGGGAAGGAAAAGTGGGAAGGTGGGGAATCTGACTGGCCCTGATCACCAGCCAGGCCAAAGGACCCTACCCATGCATGAATTTAATGCACTGGACTTCTAGTAAGTAAATAAGCAATTATAATTCATATTGCTAAGCATTATAATGAGAATAAATAGCAAAACATTATGGTTTACAAAAAAGAAACATAGAACTTAGATCAAGTTTTGAGGTAATTAATTTGCATAAGGTCATTGGAATTACCTGTTCAAGTGTTTGTCTAAGGCACTTCCCCTATTCCAATTTTATTGGAAAATGTCTAGTAAATAAAAATACTTACATTTTTGTAATAAGTAACATGAGATTTAAACTAAATAAACCTTAATTATCAACTCCCTCTCATACATTTCAATGTAAATACGGAAGTATTACATTATTGATGATATTGACAAATTAGCAATTAAATAAAAGTTAATGCAGTTTTCATGTAATTAACTTGTATGAAATGTTAGGTGGTATCTTGGCCAAATATCACTCAAAGCTTCATGGCACTCTCTAATTTTATGAATAAAAATTGGAAAGAAAAAAAAAACACAAAAGAACACATTAAAAAGATAAAGTTATACAACCCCTCCACATATTTTCAAAATTATAATAATAGAGGTATTACATTTTAGAGAATATTGACTAATTGACAATTCAAATATAATGTAAGCCCTGTTATTTAAAATTAATCTTTATTTTTAAAGAAAATGTCCTTTATATACACTTTTAAAATAAACTGAGAAGCTACAGTTTATGTTACATGAAACCATTATAGTTAAAACATAACCTCTTACACTAATACAAAATAGTGTTGAATAAAAATAAAAAATAGGAGGAGGGAAAGAAAAAGTAGTTTCCCCCCAAACCTCATATGTTTTAGGAAAAGGAAGAATAAAGCTCAAATTCATCCCCTCACTATCACTCCTTATTCCCTCCAGAAAAGGCACAACACATTTGAAAAATGGCTTCTATATTTTTCCCAAAGTAGCTTAATTTTTTTAAATGTTCTAAAAAAAAATACATGAAAAAGGCAGCAAAACAAATTGAGATATTTTAAATAGTTGAGTCTCTTTACCTTGATTATTTCTGACAGAAGCATCATAAAACAGTTAAATTTATATCATATCGATTAAATAGTGATACATTATAATGTAATCATATTAGTTTATATTAGTTTGTTATATTTTCTTTAAATACTAGATGAATATTGTAATTCACACTCTAATTCTCTCTGGTAATAATATGCAGTTATGAATGTAAAATTAAATTCAGAAATCTTGGAGAAGTATATTATTTTAAACAATTCAAAAAACTTTATTTAATATTTAAAAATTGAAATAGAAAAAAAAGACAGGTCAGTGAAGGAGTTCAAATGATGGGTAAAAATGTCAGATGTCCTTATTTAAGTGATTAATAATTTATTTGATTTAACATCCAATTGTTTAATTAATAAATCTTTAAATAGTCTTGCAATTTAAATTTCATCAAAAAGAATGAAATAAAGAACAAATTTAATTGAGAAGGTAAAATAACTGTACACTAAAACCATAAGACTTAAAAGAAAAAAAAACACACATACAATTTTATGTTTATTAGAAACATTTTATTTTGTTTAGCCTAAAATACAATTTACAATTCTAATCTAATAAAAGAAAAACATGCAAATTGACCATACCTCCACTACACCCACAAACCACGTCCACCAGCCAATCAGGATCAGATATGCAAATTAACCCAACTAAGATGGCAGTGGCCATGGAGCTGGAGTGAGCAGGAGGCTTCAGTTGCCCTGGCCATGGAAAAAGCCAAGCTTCCCGCCTACCCTGGCAACCCAGGCTTCCAGTTGGACCAAGGCTACAAAGTTTCAGTTATAAAAGATAAATAATCCCAGATACTTGCTTCTAACTCAAGGGTGTGGCCAGCCTGAAAACGGCCCTTAGCTCCTCATCCAGGTTAGCCACACCCCCATGGGGTGAGAATCCCCATGGGGAGGCTTGGCCAGCCTGAAAACAGCCATAAGCCCCTCACCCAAGCTGGCCAGTGGGGACCCCCACCCTGAAGGGGATGTGGCCATCCTGAAAATGGCCCTCAACCCCTAGCGGGATGCCCACCCTGATCCGGGACACCCTTCAGGGCAAACCAGCTGGCCTCCATCCATGCACCAGGCCTCTATTCTATGTAATAAAAGGGTAATATGCAAATTGACCCTAATGGCAGAATGACTGAGAATGACTGATCAGTATGACACACACTAATTTCCAAGGGGCAGACACTCAATGCAGGAGCTTCCCCCTGGTGGTCTGTGTGCTCCCACAGGGGAAGCTCTGCTCAGCTACAAGACAAGTTGATGGCTGCCAGCACAGAGGTGGTGGTGGGAGCCTTTCCCACCTCCTCAGCAGTGCTAAAGATGTTCAACTGCAGCTTAGGCCTGCTCCCTGCTGGCAAGTGGACATCCCCCGACGTTTCCTGGGCTGCCAGAGGGATGTCTGACTGCCAGCTTAGGCCCAATTCCCCAGGGAATGGGCCTAAGCCAGCAGGTGGGCATCCCCTGAGGTTTCCCAGACTACAAGAGGGCACAGGCCAGGGTGAGGGACCCCCCAGAGTGTACAAATTTTTGTTCACTGGGCCTCTAGTTATTAAATAAAACACAATACTGTAAAATTGTCATTTCAATTGCATTATGCTCTTCAATTAATATGGTGAGGATTAATTTCTAGAACTTCAGATATAAAATTCAAATCTGAGCTTTTCACTTTCTGCATGCATGACCTTGGACTCTCTTTGCTTTATCATAATCAACTGTAAATTGTTAAAGAAATATTACTTTTTTTCAAGGCTGCTGAGAGTATTAAAACGCATATATATATGAAGTTATATTAATAAAATAAAATGGAAATTATCATGCTTATTACTATTAAACTGAGAAAACAAAGATCTGTGCACAAAATCAAAAGGGTAGCTATAACTAGTATTTTATTAAAGTTTGTCTAGGTTATATCATTTAGTATAAACTGGAATGAATTAGCATCAGAAAATTTTGGGACCAACAGCTGTAAACTTGCTGTGGTATTTATATCAGGTATCTTAAGGGGGAAAAAAGCATATAAAGGAGAAAGTTTTATTTTTAATGAACAGATATGTCTTCTGAATTGACAATCTCAAATACTATGTATTTATTTTCTGTTTAGCTGCACATTCTATGTTTCTTAATAAAGTTTCTAGAAACATTGCAGTAATATTTATTTGATTGAGACTCAAACTTTTGCTCAAAGCATTTACTACAGTTATCATTAATTATTACTATTTGAGTGCTTGCCAAATGCTCACCATTTTTTAAGAGCTTTACATGTGCTATCTGATTAAATCAATAGACATAAAAGGTGAATATTATCTTCCTCTTGAGATAAAAATACAGAGACTCAGAAGTTGTGTGAGTGGCTGAGACAGGTTTGGAGCCAGGGGTTTTCTGAACTCACTGGTGTCTTCAAGTGCACACATTGGACTTTTGATGAAGGGGCAAAGAAGGCTGCAGTCTGCATTTTTTCATCAGGTATTCGTTTAATGCACCATTCCTGACAAGTCATTTTTCAATTTTTATGTGTGAATATATATTTTGAATAGATATGTTCAAATAGTAGATACATATTAGTATGTGGGCAAATTGTGCCATGCATATTACTTTTCTCCTTTTATAAAATCAGAGATTATGTGTCAAATGTTAAGAATGTTTAACTCTACAAAGAAAATTAAAACATTATAGTTTGTTTTATTTGTTTCTGGGTTTCCAGGAATTAAAGATAGAACTATTTTCTTTTCCCCATAACTTAGTCTTCTATATTTTAATATATGAAAAAGTACATATAGACATAGAGCTAGATGCTCCAGCAAAATACCTTCATGGACAGTGGTGCTAATAGTAAATTTGTGAAAATCCTAAAGTAAAAGAGAGAAATGCTTCCATTTCCACTGATGTCCAGTTCTAAGAGCCCAAAACAAATTTTAGGTAAGGTCAACATTGTGTCAGGGAAGAAAGAAATATTTACAGACTTTGGTAGACTTTTAACCTATCAATGAATTCCATATCTCTTTTATAGTACAGAATGAAATCCAGATTGAATAGTTATGTAATACACTAAGTAATTAATTTTCAATTAGTGTGATTATTTTAGTATAATCTAAACTAATGAAATGTACACGCTAGTGGTCCAAACCAGAAAGTAGTACATCCTATACTAAAAAGCCTGTCAAAAATGAATGTGCTGATATCTGTTGTTCTTTTTTTTTTTTTTTCCTCAGTGCAGAGCAGAACATCTGTGAGTCCCCTTGGAGCAAGGTCAAGCACAAAATGTACAAAGATCCTTTTTTTCCTTTAGGCATAACAAAATGCAATTTTTACCTCTTTAATGTTAGTATGAGAATGTCATGACTCCTAGGAAACTGCCTGCAAAGCATCAATGCACCAATCACTAGCTTCTGTGCTACCAGTCACAGGTACTCAACAGGCCTGCAGTTTATGTGGCATAAAGGTTAATATGGAACCCTTAGGTAAAAATTTGAAAATGTTCTTGATCTTTAAAAGCCATGGGGAAACTAATAAAGTTTCAGCATGAAACGTTGACTCAGTTCAACCTCATGATAAGTGGACTGATAGTTGAAATGTCTGATGACTATAAATTAATGAGCATATCATACATATGATATTATGGGAAAATATTTGTGATAGGTAATGATTTTAAAATATCATTTTTAAAGAACATTCATATACTTTCATCTCTGCTCTCTTTTCCCCCATCTCTCAATGCTTTGCTTTAGTAAATCTGTCCAAACATCAACCAAATCATCATAGTCTTGAGGACATATGAACATGTACATTTCCAAGCATTTATTAAGGGTGAAATTAGATACATTTAATATTTTATAACTGCAATTATAATTTAAGAAACTATTTTGTTTGAGTCTATATGTTTTTCTGTATGTAAATAAAATAGGTAGAAATAAAAAACACAATCACCAAAGCATAATAAATTAAATGACATTTCCCACCATAACTCTTTAGGTCTTATGTTTATTTTCAGTTGTTATATCTTTTTAAAATATATTCGATTGATTTTTTTCCACAGAGAGGAAGAGAGAGGGATAGAGAGTTAGAAACATCAATGAAAGAGAAACATTGATTAACTGCCTCCTGCACATCTCCTACTGGGGATGTATCCACAACCAAGGTACATGCTCTTGACCAGAATGGAACCTGGGACCCTTCAGTCTGCAGGCCGACACTCTATCCCCTGAGCCAAACTGGTTAGGGCTGTTATATCTTTTTTTTTTTTTTTAATAAAAGTGACGAATAGCGATGTCTAAATGATCAAATATTTAAATATTTAATAATCTTTTTAATTATTCTCAAACAAGCATGAAGTAAACTTTGGCACTTGATTTTTCCAGTGCCATTCATTATTAAACAGCACACTGACTGAAAATTTGACTGATGTCTTCTCGGTTTTTATTTCTTTTGTACAACTCTTTTCTAAAATATGACTGACAACTTTATTCTGTGATTTTTATATAATGTTTATGCTTATCTTAATTCAGAAATTAAATAGGTTTAAAATTTTGCATAATGTCCAATCAAACATGGTGGCAAAATAAATATCTAACAAAATTGAAGACTGTTAGTTTTATTGTAGGTTATGTAGCACACTTACAGTTTTTCAAAGTTTTGAGGTGGCTTCCAACTTCTGGTTCCACATATAAGGGACTTGAAAGTCACCACTCTGTCCTAACACCAAGTGAAAAGCTGAACAGAATAGAAAATCAATAACTATTTTTGGAGCCATAAGAAAGGTATAGACAAAGGGCAAAACACTTCCCCCAAGATGCGAGGGACAAATAGACAAATACAGGGAGTTGTGTCTTACCAGAGCAGAAACTCACAAGCAGAAACCACTACATTAACCAGCAGCAGAGCAGGGAAACCTGACTGTAACTGATGAACTGTTTAGGCTCAGTGGGTACAAATGTGTCAGAAACTCCAGAGGGACCCAGTAATAAGAGGCCCCAACACTGTTGTGCTTTACCTCCAGAAACTCAAGGACTAGAGAAAAATCTCCATGTTTCTAGCTGGGGACTGGGAAAGGGAACCATTTTGAAAAACCACAAAGAACTCTGTTTTTCTTAACGAGACTTGCCCTGGAAAAAAAATTAGTTAATCAGAGCCTAGCCTATTGGTCTTTTAGAGCCTAACTAATGTGGGGGGAGTAACAGTTCCAACTCCAGTCAGCTGAAGTCTTCCACAGGAGAGAAGGTTAATACCCAACTTAAGGCCACTCTAGCTATCCCGTCTCATCTAAATGAGGAGGGGAAAAACTGAGAAACACTTAAGAAGTTTACAGTCCAAAGGAATACATTCACTAATGACTGAGACCTAAACACGATGATGGAATGCTTGCACTACCCCTACAGCTCACGACCACATCACTAACACCTTATTCACAGTGGTTCCTTTGACCCAACACAGTAGGTTCGGCTCTCAAGGAAAACTACAAGGTATACTGAAAGTAAAAAAATAATAATAATAATTAAAGGTTGGTAGCAAACTTCAGAACCAGACATGGAAGGGGTGTTGAAATTATCAGACTGGGAATTTAAAACATATCTGATTAATATGCTAAGATCCATAATGGGTAAAGTAGACAACATGCAAGAATAGATGGGTAATATAAGCAGAAACGACTCTGTGAAAGAGTCGTTTGACCGCCAAAGGAGTATTTTTAAAAAAGAATGCTGTAGATCAAAAACACTAACAAAAATTAAGAATGCCTTTGATTTTTCTCATTAAAAAACTGGACATGGATGATGAAAAAAAAAAATCCAGTGAGTGTGATGATATCTTAAGAAAAACAAGTGCAAATAAAATAAAAACTAAAAAGCAAAGTCAACAAAGATTGGTGGCTCCTGACTTTTCTTCCTCCACAGACTCACTAAATATACACATACACAAAGATCAAATTCCTTTAAGAAGAAACCAGAAATTAGGAGAGTAACTCCTACACATGAGGCAACTGAAAAAATTACCATATTAAATTGGTTGCTGAGATATAAGGACCATAAACAGCACATTAGGCGCAACTCCGTTTTATCTGGAGGGAGCCCCTCCTCCAACTCCTAGCTTCTCTTTGAGAAGTGGAGGCTTTGGGCCACACACCTAGCACTCCAGATTTTATGGCCACCATCTGAGGGACTGGCTCCCAAATCAACCACCTGAGAGAGACAAGGGCATGGCATTCATAAGCTCCTAGGATCACATTAGACCTAAATGCAGTTTTTAAAAAATATATTTTTATTTATTTATTTATTTCAGAGAGGAGAAGGGAGAGGAGAGAGATATAAACACCAATGATGAGAGAGAATCATTGATTGGCTGCCTCTTGTATGCCCCCTACTGGGGATTGAGCCCACAACCTTGGCATGTGCCCTTGACCAGAATCAAACCGGATCCTTGAGTTCACAAGCTGACACTCTATCCATTGAGCCAAACCAGCTAGGGCCAAATGCAGTTCTTAAACTGGGCAGCAGTGCTTTTCATGACTATCCCCCTGGATTCAACCTACAGTGGTTCTCAACCTTCTGGCCCTTTAAATACAGTTCCTCATGTTGTGACCCAACCATAAAATTATTTTTGTTGATACTTCATAACTGTAATGTTGCTACCGTTATGAATTGTAATGTAAATATCTGATATGCAGGATGGTCTTAGGCGACCCCTGTGAAAGAGTCGTTTGACTGCCAAAGGAGTAGCGACCCACAGGTTGAGAACCACTGGCCTAGAAGAAGCTGGCAAAAATGCTCAGCTCCCAGTACCTCCCTTGAAGGGATTGGAGTGCAAATATTCCCAGATGCTGCTCAAGGGTCAGGATTCTAATCAACCTGTATCTGGGAGCCGACAGGGCACATAATTAGTCCTCCAGGAGCTTGAACAGATACAGAGGAATTACCTGATCCATTTCCCCTGTGGTCCATCCCAGTAATGAAACCAAAACCAGCTTCTCCCAGAAAGGAGTTTGTCCATACATCTAGCCTCTTGAGTTCTACAGCTGCCAAGTGAGCAACTGGCTCCCAAATCACCTAAACCTGGAAGGTGGCACAAGTTGACATTAGTGAGTCTTCTAGGACCACGGAGAACAAACAAAGAGACAGTTCTTTAAAGACACAGAAGTACTCCTAGCAGCTATGCCTCCTGGCTCAGCACAGAGAAATAGGCAAAAAAAGCCAATTCCCAGTTTTTCCCCAATAATTTCTCAACATTCCCAGCTACTGCCAGGAGGTCAGGTTCCAAGTAGCTTGCATCTGAGAGCTGCAGGGCAATTACTAGTCCTATGGAAGCCAGAACAGGCATGTGGACATTTTCTCCACCTCTGGGGCACTGATGGAATTGGCACATTTAGGCTCCTGGGAGCCAACTGCAGCAATACAACTTTAGTAACATAAAGTTTCCTACAAAATCCTCTGTAGAGTCATTTAAAAAAGAGAGTTTAGATATAGACATAGATCTACAGATACAGTTATAGATATAGAACTAGATATAGATACAGATATCTAATCTAATTAAAGAGTAATATGCAAATTGACCCTCACTCTAAGACACCTAAGCTATGCCCACCAGCCAAGCCATGTCTCCCAGCCAATCAGAGTGGCTGTATGCAAATTAACCCAGCCAAGATGGAGGCCGGCATCCACAGAGCTAGAGTAAACAGGAGCTTCCACTGCAACTGCCTGACTAGGCCTGCGAGTCTCTGCTCAAGCAACAATGTTTCAATTATAGAAGCCATGGAGCTGAAGCAAACAGGAGGCTTCCTAACCTGCCTAGGCCTCCACTTAAGGTAACAAAGTTTCAATTATAGAAGATAAATAAACCCCAGACACCTGATTCCAGCCAACCTGGCTGGGACGTCAGGTCAATGGGAGCTATGGGCAGAGTGAAAATGGCCCTCAGCCCCTCACCCAGGCTGACCACACCCCCATGGGGTGAGGGTCCCCACTGGGTGTGGGGCTTGGCCAGCCTGCAAACAGCCATCAGCCCCTCACTAGGCATGCTATCAGGTGGACATCCCCCGAGGGGTCCCAGACTGCGAGAGGGCACAGGCCGGGCTGAGGGACCCCTGCTGAATGCACAAATTTTTGTGCACTGGGCCCCTAGTATAAGTATAAATAGATATAGAGATAGATACATTAGTGTGTATATATTCCATAGTTTTTCAATTATTGAGATATGATTCACATAATATTAGTTTCAGGTATTCAAAATAATGATATATGCATATTTTGTGAGATGGTCACTGCAATGTTTAGTTAGCAACCATCAACATCCATAGTAACTTCTTTATTCTAATAAAAACTTTTAAGTTCTACCTCTAAGCAACTTTCAAATAGTCTCAAGTGGAGTTGAAAACACATACTGGTTTTCATATATCTACCTGATGTATTTGCTGTAGATTTCAAGGATGACCCAATTCATATTCTTAGGAAAGAAAGAGTAAAGCATATAAGGATAAATATTCTGTATTAGGCATCAGTGGTAGTGTGCAGAATATTATTTTTCTTTTAGTAACTTTCTATATCCTTACCACCACCAGGAAAAACATGGATTTTTAGAGTCTGAAACTTTAAAGAAAATTAGGGAGATTTGTAAAATCTTCTTCTCAAAAATTTTAAAGTTTTTTTCTGAGAAAGAATGTTGTGGTTTTCCAACATCTGCCTCATAAGGTATCACTGGCTTTATAGTTATATGTGAAGAAACAAGAGACTTGATTGGAAAGTTTGTAAGGAGGACATTTTGAGAAAAGGGAAGTGGGTGGAAGGCCAACCACCCTATTTATCAGAATTCTGACTTAGGGGAGTGCCAAAGGCAGTACCTCTAAACAGACCCCCAGGGTATTTACTATAATCCTTATACTTAATCTTTGGTGCCTTTGCTTAAAGGACACTAAAAATACATCTTTCCAAGATTACTTACCCTGTTGATTGTATCTAAAAGATAAACTTTATCTCAAATTGCTGTTACAATAAAAGCCTAACAAGGCAGGCAATTGAGGCTGTCTGGTTCCTTTAGCTAGGCACTCCCTTAGCCCTCTCTTTCACAGCAAACTTTGTGTCAAAGTAATCCATTCGTCCATTGCTAAGGGTCTGCTGGTCAGCTCAGGCAGTTATAAATAACACTAGGGGACTGGTTCACAAATTCGTGCACCAGTGGGATACCTCAACCTGTCCTATACCCTCTCTCAATCTGGGACCCCTCAGGGAATGTTGGAGGCCTGGTCCCCACAGGCCAGGATAAGGGACCCCACCAGTGGGGTATGCATATAAGATCTTTGGTTAATCTCTTCCCACCCTCCCCCTCCCTCTTCCCTCTGAGATTCCTCAGTCTATTCCATGTTTCCATGTCTGTGTATTAAGCTTTCCTCCTGGTGGTCAGTGCATGTCATAGCTACCAATTGAATCATTGAATGGTCAAATGGTCACTTAGGCTTTTATGTATATACTAGGGGCCCGGTGCATGAAATTCGTGCTCTGGGGGGGGGGGTTTGCTGGTAAGCACACATGGCCCAGTGGGTGCCCCGCCACTGAGAGGACACACACGGCGCAAAGCACATGAAATTCGTACATGGGGGGGGGCCCTCAGCCAAGCCTGCAAGTTCTCCAATACAGGACCCCTCAGGGGATGTCTGACAGCCAGTTTAGGCCCAATTCCTGGCAGTTGGACATCCCTATCATAATCCTGGACTGCTGGCTCCTAATTGCTCACCAGCCTGCTGGTCTGGTGTCCCCTAACTTCCCTCTGCTGCCAGCCAGGTCCCCCCAACTGGCCCCTCCCAGATGGCCTGGTCACTCCTAACTGCTCCCCCCACTGGCCTGATAACCCCCC
>PVJC01040775.1:0-15655 GCA_004026665.1 Murina feae | reverse complement strand
AGGCGGGGTTTTCCCTGCTTTCTGGTGGCTGGAGGAAGATGGGCAGTAGGCAAGCTTGGGAGGCAGGCAGCACCCAGCCCTGGTCACAGCTCAAAAAAGAGAACAACATGCAGGGGAGGGCAAGAGTCTGAGAGATCAACATAGAGGGGGTGCCTGCTCCAAGCCTCCACAGTGTGCCTGGCGGCAGGCCCCCAGCAGGTAGACACACACAGGAGGATTGTTCCGAGCCTCAGATGTGGCTGGGGGCAGGTCCCCAGTGGTGACACATACACATACACATACACATACACATACACATACACATACACATACACATACACATACACACACACACACACACAAAAGGTGCCTGGCAGACTGGGGCCATCATAGGACATCCACTGAGTGGTCCCAGACTGTGAGAGGGCACAGGCCGGGGCTGAGGGACTCCCTCCACCCCGAGTGCACAAATTTTTGTGCACCGGGCCCCTAGTAGGATATAAAATGAAGAAAATTCAGAAATCATAAATTTATAAGAATCTTGGAAGATTCCATATATATTGCCTTTCTAGGTAATTACACATTAAACCCCAAATTGATTTAAAATACAAGAAGCCTATAAGAATATTAATGCTCCAAATTAATAGTGTCGAAACACAATGCCAATGCTCTGCCACCTTCAGGGAACTGTGATAGTTCAGTGTAAGGGAGGATGGACTCTAGTCAGAAATGGCTCTGCTTTTAACTAATTTAAGTTTTAGAGTTCTATGAAGATTCCCTTTCAGTGGAGAAAAAATAATTCAGCTGCTTTAAAGAGAGCTCAGAATTAGAAACTTAGCTAATGGTCTCATTTCAAGTCAAGTGTAAATGTTGAAAATTGGACTGTCATAAAGTGAGTGGGTCAACAGACAAGCACCTCATTTTTTTGCAGTTTCCTCTCAACAATATGTCTGTCCTTCCCAGGTTTCAGCCTTCCTGAGTCATCATGGTTCAGTATGAGAGGAAATGAGTGAAGAAATCTCTTGTAAAACATCAATCTCCCATTATAAATTGGTGTTTCCTGTTATGCATTTTGTGACAGGGAAAAAAGATACACTTGGGCTATTCAAATTAAGGAGAGAGAAAAGAAGTATCAGCCAAGAACCCAGCCCCTGAGTGCATACTATTTTAAGTTGGAAAGGCTGCATACCAGTCCCTAGTTCTTGGTTCAGTCCATCCTAATCTGTAATATATCTGGAAGTATATCCCTCTGTATTGGTTCAATTTCACTTCCAAAAGTATTTTCTTGGGGGAAAATTTACGATAATCTTTTTATTGAAGGTAATCCCATGTGCTACAAAGTTAGATTTAGGAACCACTATATGGCTATTTATAGTTGGTGTTAGGGTCTCTGGGTAGAATGGGTAATAGCCCCTGGAAATGTCAATTAATCGGCCTTTTCACGCCACCAATGATCTGGCCATTTTTTAAAAAAACCTTATTGCTCATATTACTACAGTTGTTTCTCTTTTTTCTCTCCATAGCTCCCCCTCCT
The DNA here is from genome assembly GCA_004026665.1 of Murina feae. Classification (NCBI taxonomy): domain Eukaryota; kingdom Metazoa; phylum Chordata; class Mammalia; order Chiroptera; family Vespertilionidae; genus Murina; species Murina feae. Next base: position 14,142 of record PVJC01040775.1, on the reverse strand, counting down.
CCCAGTTCCCACCCCATTCACTGCCCTTATCTCCCCCCACCACTGTCCTCATCCACAGGTGTACGATTTTTGTCCAGTCTCTTCCCATACCCGCAACCCTTTCCCTCTGTGAATTGTCATTCCACTCCCTTTCTATGCGCCCGATTCTATTCTATTCACCAGATTATTCTGTTCATCAGACTTTTTTTTATTCACTTGATTTTTAGGTTCACTTGTTGATAGATATGTATTTGCTGTTAATAATTTTTATCTTCTACTTATCTTTTACTTCTTCCTCTTCTCAAAGGATACCTTTCAGCATTTCATATAATACTGGTTGGGTGGTGATGAACTCTTTTAGATTTTTCTTGTCTGTGAAGCTCTTTCAATTCTGAATGATAGCTCTGCTGGGTAAAGTAATCTTGGTTGTAGGTTCTTGCTATTCATCACTTTGAATATTTCTTGCGACTCCCTTCTGGCCTGCAAAGTTTCTGTTGAGAAATCAGCTGACAGTCGTATGGATTCCCCCTTGTAGATAACTGACTGCTTTTCTCTTGCTGCTTTTAAGATTCTCTCCTTATCTTTTGCCCTTGGCATTTTAATTATGATGTGTCCTGGTGTGGTCCTCCTTTGATTCCTTTTGTTTGGGGTTCTCTGCGCTTCCTGGACTTGCAAGTCCATTTCTTTCACCAGGTAGGGGAAGTTTTTTGTCATTATTCTTCAAATAGGTTTTCTATATCTTGCTCTCTCTCTTCTTCTGGCACTCCTATAATTCTGATGTTGGTACGCTTGAAGTTGTCCCAGAGACTCCTTACACTATCTTCATATTTTTGGATTCTTTTTTCTTTTGGCTTTTCTGGCTGGGTGGGTTTTGCTTCTTCAGATTTCATATCTTTGACTTGATTCTTGTGATCCTCTTGTCTGCTGTTGGATCTTTGTATATTATTTTTTATTTCAGTCAGTGTACGCTTAATTTCTAGCTGGTCCTTTTTCACATGCTCGAGGGTCTCACTAAATTTATTGGCAGACTCTAGAATATTCTTGAAAAGCCTTATAATCATGGTTTTGAACTCTATATCCAGTCGTTTGCCCCCCCCCCCCAATTTATGTCATTTGTGACCTGTTTCTTTGTCTCTGCATTTTGGCTACTTCCCTGTGTTGACAGAGTGGCTTTTATCAGCTGTGTCTATGATGGGAGAACTTCTATGCTGGAGACACCCTTATGGGACAAGACTTGCTTCAGTGGGGCTTTGGTACCCACTAAGTCTGCCTCCCTGAGTGTGTCCCTTATGAGTCTGAGGAGTTGTAGACTGGTGGTCCCACTCTGACCACTGAGTACACTGGCTCTTGTATCTCCAAGGAGGTGCTGTTTTAGCTTCTGCCTGGGGCTTCCCAGACTTTATATGCAAAAGCCTCTGCTCGCAGCTTGGGTGGGGCAGAGTCTCGGGCGTCTACAGGGCAGAGCAACCAGCTATAGCTGATTCTCAGCCCTGCCCTAAGAGGCACCGGGTCTCAAGCCGCTCTAGAGTTTCTCCCGGAGCCAGATGGGTGCCAGACAGCTCAGCTCCTCCCCGTATGATTCTGAGTCCCCAGAAACTCACCTGGAACTGGAGTTCAGAGCCGTTGGGAGCTTGTGCTTCCCTCTGATACAAAATGCTGACAGCCATTTCTGCGAGCCCCTTCGCGCGCGCCCCCATACCTCTGCACTTTATTTCCGCACCTCCTCTGCATCTCAGTCTCTTTCTAGTTGTAGAATTTCCACTCAGCCAGCCTTCCTGGGGTCTGGGTGGTGTCCGTTTTTTCTTTTCGTTGTGGTTTTGTAATAGTTGTGCCCAGCAGCAATTTTGGTGTTCACCTATGCCGCCATCTTGGTTTCTCCCCACCTGGCCATTTTATAAATACTTCTTCATGTGTATTGGAGAATAATTGGCTTACTAATAGCATGTAAACCAGCACTGATGGACACAGATTTCCCTCTGAAGACAACTACAACACAAAGTCTAAGATCACTAATCATACATAACTCATACATTTATCAACTTCTCTCAGTTTTTCTGGTTTGAAAATGAGGACAAGAACCATAAAAGCTGTCGAGTTCTACCCAAATCACTTGCAGCAGGGACGGCTACATACAGGAGAGCATGATCTATTAGTTATAGGAAATTTACTTCCCAGCCTGGCTGCTGGGGCTCAGAAGTTGAGCATTCTCCTGTGTACCAAGAGGTTGCTGGTTTCATTTCCGGTCAGGGCACATGTTGGGGTTGGGGGCTTGATCCCCAGTAGGAGGGCATGCAGCAGGCAGCCAATTGATGTTTCTCTGTCACTTTGATGTTTCTCACTTCCTCTCTAAAAATCAATAAAAAGTCTTAAATAGATATATAAATAATTCCTAGGAAACTATTTCAGTTTGTATGAGAGTCAGGCCATCCTAATATATATGTACTAGAGGCCCGGTGCACAAAAATTTGTGCACTTAAGGGGTCCCTCAGCCTGGCCGGTGCCCTCTCACTGTCTGGGATCTCTCGGGGGATGTCCACCTGCTGGCTTAGGCCCGCTCCCTGGGAGATGGGGCCTAAGCTGGCAGTCAGACATTCTTCTGGGAGCTCGGGAGCCCTCGGGGGATGTTCACTTGCCAGTGGGGAGCAGGCCTAAGCTACAGTCAGACATCCTTAGCATTGTTGAGGAGGCAGTAGAGGCTCCCACCACCACTGCTGTACTGGCAGCTGTCAGCCTGGCTTGTGGCTGAGCAGAGCTCCCAGTGTGGTAGTGAACTGACCACCAGGGGGCATATCCTGCATTGAGTGTCTTCCCCCTGGTGGTCAGTGTGTGTCATAGTGACCAGTTATTCCCAGTGGTTCTGCTGTTAGGGTCAATTTGCATATTACTGTTTTATTATATAGGACAGAGGCCTGGTGCATGGGTGGGGGTTAGCTGGTTTACCCTGAAGGGTGTCCCGGATCAGGGTGGGGATCCCGTTGGGGTGCCTGGCCAGCCTGGGTGAGGGGCTGAGGGCCGTTTTCAGGCTGCCCACAGTCCCTTCAGGGTTTGGGTCCCTACTGGTGTGCCTGGCCAGTCTGGGTGCGGGCCTGAGGGCCGTTTTCAGGCTGCCCACAGTCCCTTCAGGGTTTGGGTCCCTACTGGTGTGCCTGGCCAGTCTGGGTGCGGGCCTGAGGGCTATTTTCAGGCTTTCAGGCTTCCCACATCTCCCACTGACCCAATGTTCCAATAATGCTGTCTGGAAGCAGGTTTCTGGGGTTCATTTATCTTCTATAATTGATACAATGTTCCTTTAAGCTGAGGCCTAGGCAGGTAATGAAGCCTGCTGTCTGCTTCAGCTCTGTGGCTTCTATAATTGAAAGAATGTTGCCTTAGTAGACGCGCCCAGGTGGCCTAGGCAGAGTTTCCTCCATCACTGGTGCAAGGGAAGTCTGCTGTTTGCTTCAGCTCTGAGGCTTCTATAATTGAAACAATGTTGCAAATATGTTGCCTGGAGCACACAGAGGTCCAGCCAGCTGGCAGACAGTTTACCCCTGGTGCAACGGAAGCCTCCTGCTTATTCCAGCTCTATGACTGCTGGCCTCCATCTTGGCTGGGTTAATTTGCATACAGCTGTTCTGATTGGCTGGTGGGCGTGGCTTAGGCATCCCGTACAAACGATCAATTTCAATATTACTCTTTTAGTAGATTAGAGGTGTGTGTGTGTGTGTGTGTGTGTGTGTGTGTGTATAATACCTAGGAAATGATTTCAGTTTCTATGAGAGTCAGGCCATCCTAATAGAGGAAAACAAAGCATATAGACACAAGCAAATCTCAGACTGAGACCCTAATGGGACTGCTCACCCACCACATTTGCAAGGTCTCTGAGGCCCATTGCCACAGGTAAACTGTGAGTAAAATGCCTGAATTGCATGTGAGAATCAAATGAAAAAACCAAGAACAATAGTTTGTAAAACACCTAGTACAGAGCTTGGCTCATAATAGGGTTTAATATGTAATTTTTTCTGAAATAAAAATGTTACCATAATTTACACATCTTTAAAATTAATAATAATAGGGCATTTATTCATGCATAAAACACTACATTCCAGGCAAGGTGAAGTGATGTGAACCAACACAAGCCAGGTGAGCCCACCTTTGAGAGAATCACATGAAGCTGGGAAGAAGCACCGAGGTGGTGATAGTGGTAGAAAGCAACATCTGTTGTTGTTTTAACATGTTCACATAATTTTTATTATTACCCAGGTCACTATCTTCTGATACAGATAAACTTAAAAGAGTAATTATTATAATCATAACTATTTAATTTTATTTAAAATTAAAATGCAGAAGTAGAGCCCTAGATGGTTTGGCTCAGTGGATAAAGCATCAGCCTGCAGACTGAAGAGTCCTGAGTTCGATTCCAGTCAAAGGCACATGCCTGGGTTGTGGGCTCAATCCCAGTAAGGGATATGCAGAAGGCAGCTGTTCAATGATTCTCTATCATCATTGATGTTTCTATCTCTGTCTCCCTCTCCCTTTATCTCTGAAATCAAGAAAAATATATTAAAAGAAAAAAAAGCAGAAGTAGAATATATGAATAGAGAAAAATAAATTTCAGTTTGAAGAAACAGTTCTAATTACTATACAGAAAATATATATTGCCTTCTGCTAAATGAATGATGAATTATCTAAGAATGGGTATATTTATCCTCCTTTGTGCCAATTTAAATGAGAAAAATGTAGGCTCTTTTTAGGGTCTTTCTTAAGTGAATTCTTTCTAGAAGTACCTTCTAATTAAATTGATGGCACAATAATTAACTGTGACTGCAGTCAAAATCTTAAGAGACAGGACTATTTTGTTTTGTGTAGGGTATTGCCTAAACAACCAGGAGAACATGCCCATTTGTAACTGACTTATTATCATAGTGAACTTCACTACCAACTGGAAGGATGTCCTCATTGTTTTATGCATTGGTTCTCAACTGAGGATAATTTTGCTCCCCAGGGGATATTGAGTAATCACTGGAGATATTTTTGTTTGTCACAACTGGGTATCTAGTGGGTAGACTAGGGATGCCACTAAACATCCTACAATGTAAAGCACATTGTGGAATCTAAATCCCCAAACTGGGCCCTCCCCACAAGTAAAGAGCACCAAAACTGAGAATGGTACCCACATAACATCTGGCTGTGTAAAGCAATGGGGTTGCTGTCTGCCAGGGAGTAAAAGCTGAAAAATCAGGCACTCTCTAAAAGGGCCAACATACAAAGTTCCCAGTGGAGCCATTCACCTTGGGCTCTGGCAGAGGGAGGCCGGGTGGACTGGAGCTGTGTGAGCAGAAGCCAGGATTGGGAACTCAGGAATTAGAGCTGAGGAGGCAGATACCCTCGCTTTCCTGTGCTGAGTCATTCCCTCACACAACAGAGGACATCTTTCCTACAAAAACATTTGACTTGCCCAAGGGGAAGACATTTGACCCACCCTATTGGAAAATACTTTGCCCTGAGGCCACTTAAGAGACAATCAGCCACCAGGCAGAAGCAACTGCCCCACCCTGTTGGGAAAAAACTCTCAACACATCTGAGGGTGATTGTCTGGGACCATTCAAGTTGAATCCTGTCAGTCTATAGGCAGAGGTGGTCTCTGGAGGCTTTGAGTCACTGCCTGAACTAATTAGTCAAAAACAGTGTTTGACACCATCCTGAACTAAAGACTGAGAGGTGCAGAGGATCTACTTAATACAAGCATGTCAAACTTGTGGCCCACAATGAATATTTTTGTATCTCAGCCAATACAACGGTATGTAAGAAACATTATAATAAAAATTTTGTTACTTAATTTTCACAATATCCTTTATACATAATTTATATATATAAAAGCCTCAGCGACTGTTACATCCAAGTGACCAGAATGACTGAGTGAACAGTCATTATGATGTGCACTGACCACCAGGGGGCAGATGCTCAATGCAGGAGCTGACCCTTGGTGGTCAGTGTACTCCCACAGCCAACCTTCCTGGCCTCTCCCCCTGGCCAGCCAACCTCCCGCAGCCCCACCTCCCAGCCAGTTGGCTCCCCAACCAGCTGGCCAGCCTCCTGGGGTCCCTCCTCCCCCAAGCTGGCCGGCCCCCTGAGAGGCCTCAACTGCTGGCCAGGCCAAGGGCCCTAACCTGTGCACGATTCATGAACCAGGCCTCTAGTTATAAATAACAAACTACAATGTTTGCTAATGACTGATTACTATAATCGTGTTACATTCATTTCCCTTACATGCCTTATGTGCAGGCACACTATTTCTCTCCACTAATACCAGCAATTAATATTTTAGCAGCTGATTGCCATGTCATTAATCTTGAACTGACTTGTTTGGTGTTTGCAACAGGAAATACTTCACTTTTAGAGAACAATAAAAACAGGTTTATTTGTGTTACGCTTATTAATTTGTGCAGTTATTCAGTGTCTGGTAAAAATATTAATTTTTATTAAAATTTCTATTATTTTATGTTAATAGTACTCAGTTATTTCAGTCCTTTGTATTCAGCATGTCTCTATAGAATTAAACCTACATTTCTATGAAAACTGAAACTTGTTTTTTGTGGCCCACATAAACTTAAACTGTGTTTATTTGGCCTGTATTAGCCTTTGAGTTTGACCTAATACATAGTCACATATTCAAACAGACAGCCAAAATGAGGAGACAAAGAAACAATCCTCAAATGAAAGAACAAGAGACTTCTCCAGAAGAAGAGATAACTGAAGCAGAGATAAGGAATTTATCTGAAACAGAGTTCAGAGTAATGATGGTAAAGATGCTCAACAGCATGAGAAAAGATATAGTAACTATGCCAAAAAAACAACAACAACACAAAAAACAAAACAAAACACACACCAAAAGACAGTCGGAAATAAAGAATGACATAGCACAAATGAAGAAGACATTGGAAGGAACACATAGCAGATTAGGGGAAGCTGAGGATAGAATCAGTGAATTAGAAGACAAGGTTGAAAAAAGTCACTCAATCAGAGAACCAAAAAGAAAAACAATTAAAAAAAAAACAGGAAGACAGCTTAAGGGAGCTGTGGGACAATGTGAAACGTACCAATATTAGAATAGCAGGTGTGACAGAAGAGGCAGAAAAGAATAAAAGGATAGAGAATGTGTTTGAAGAAATAATGGCAGAGAACTTCCCTAACCTGATAAAGGAAAAAAAGTTTAGGAGGCACAGAGAAACCCAAGCAAGAAGAACTCAAACAGGCCCACACCCAGATACATTCTAATTAAAATGCCAAAAATTAAAGACAAAGGGAGAATCTTAATGGCAGCAAGAGAAAAGCAAACTGTTACCTACAAAGGCACTCCAATAAGGCTGACACCTGATTTCTCATCAGAAACTCTAGAGGCCATAAGGAAATGGCATGAACTACTCAAGGTAATGGAAAGCAAGGATCTGAAACTAATATTACTATATCCAGGAAGTATATCATTCAAAATAAAATGGTCTAATAAAGACCTTCCCAGACAAAAAATGGCTAAAGGAGTACATCAGCACCAAGCTGGCATTACAAGAATGTGAAAAGGATTGCTGTACGGATTGCTGAGAAGAAGAAACAGAGAGAGAAAGCAAGGCATACAGAATCAAAATAGCAATAAATAAGTATCTATCAATAATAACCCTAAAGGTAAATGGATTAAATGCTTCAATCAAAAGGCATAGGGAGGCTGAATGGATACAAAAACATGACCGAACTATATGCTGTCAACAAGAGATCCACTAAGAACAAGAGGCACAGAGAGGATGACAGTGAAGGAATGGAAAAATTTTTCCATGCCAATCGAAAAGAAAAAAAACCTAGAGTAGTTGGAGCATATCTGACAAAATAGACTGCAAAATCGAGGCCCTCACAGACACAACTAAGATCACTACATAATACTAAAGGCATCGATCTAACAAGAGGATATAACCCTGGTAAACATATATGCACCCAAAATAGGAAAAACTAAATATATAGAAAAACTTCTAGAGGACTTCATCAGGGGACCGACAACAATACAGTCATAGTAGGGGACTTCAACACCCCGCTGACTTCACTGGCTAGATTTTCCAGACAAAAAATTAACAAGAAAACAGAGAATCTAAAGGACACACTGGATCAGTTGCATTTAATTGACATTTATAGAACATTTCACCTGAAAGCAGCAGAATATACACTCTTCTCAAGTGTACATGGATTATTCACAAAAATAGACCACATGTTAGGACACAAAACAAGTCTCTACAAGTTCAAGAAGATTGAAATCATAGCAAGCATCTTCTCAGATCACAGTGGAATGAAATTAGAAATCAACTACAATAAAAACACCAAAAACATCCAAACGCATGGAGGCTAAATAGCATGTTATTAAACAATGAATGGATTATCAACGAGATCAAGAAAGAAATAAAAACTTCCTGGAAACAAATGAAAATGATCACACAACCACCCGAAATCTCTGGGACACAGCTAAAGCAGTCCTGAGAAGTAAGTCCTGAGAGGTAAGTCCTGACAGGCATACCTCAAATCAAAGACTTGGTTGGTCTAGTATAATCCATATTAAATAAGTTCCTTGAAAACCAGGTCTATCTTCTCATCATTCAAAAATATAAAACAGTGTCTGGAACATTGTAACTGATTGATATTATAAATATTTTTTTGAATGGATGAGCAGGTCAACAAATGAAGGAATAAATGTCACTCACAAAATCTTACGGAAGTCAGACCAATGAAGCTCCTTAGATTCCTCCAGTGTGTGACAATTCCTCAGTCTTGCCCTGTCTTGTATGATACTTTTGAAGGGTACTGGTCAGGTGTGTGGAATACACCTCATTATGAGTTGTCTCATTATTAGACTGAAGTTATAGTTTTGTTGAAGAATACCACATAATAATATGCTCTACTTGTATGCAGTAATATGCATACATTGGGGAGTACATGATATCAATATGACTTTTTCTTACTTGGGTGATGTTAACCTTAATCACTTGGTTAAGATGGTATCTTCCAGGTTTCCCCACTGCAGAGTTACTACTTTACCTTTCTCTATCCCTGTTAGAAGTGAGTCAATAACTCCAGCACATTCTTAAAAAGAAAAATATTCAGATATTTTTTCCTTTGAATGTCTGCTCTTCAAAATAGCATTTATGCCAGAACCGGTTTGGCTCGGTGGATAGAGCGTCAGCCTGCGAACTCAAGGGTTCCAGGTTTGATTCCAGTCAAGGGCATGTACCTTGGTTGTGGGCACATCCCCAGTAGGGGGTGTGCAGGAGGCAGCCAATTGATGTTTCTCTGTCATCAATGTTTCTAACTCTCTATCCCTCTCCCTTCCTCTCTATAAAATCTCAATAAAATATATTCAAAATAGCATTTAAACTTATTTGAATTACTTAAATAAACTAGGGGGCGAATAATTTTTAATTCAAGAAATGATACTCCATTACCAGAAGTGATTATATTAAAATCCCAACTTGGTATATAACATGTCATTCAAAAACAGAACATTTGATAATGCTCGTATTCCAAAAATTATCTATTAATTATGACTCTTCCATTGTCCCCTACCCCCAAACAACTCAGGTAAAAGTCAAATCATGTATCATCCTCACAAGTATTCAAAGGCAAATGTCAATGTTATAAGATGTGTAGGGTACGTGACATTCATTGTACCATTCTTTCAACTTTTCTGTATATTTTAAATAAAAATACCACAGCCCTAGCTGGTGTGGTTCAGTTGATTGGGGCACTGTCCCTCACCGAAGGGTTGCGAATTCAATTCCTAGTCAGAGTACATACTTAGGTTGCAGGTTTGATCACTGGTCAGTGAGTGTGGAAAACAACCAGTTGATGTTTCTCTCTCTCTCCTTCTATCTCTCCCTTCCCCTTTCTCTCTAGAACAAATGGAAACATGCCCTTGGGTGACTTAAGAAAAGAAAACCACCACATTGGCCTGAACCAACATATAAAGTCAGTGGTCCACATGTGATACTAAAAACACATCATGCTCAGTTCTTCTCAGGGTCTATTCACAACTAAAATCCTTTAGCTTTTTTCTATCTGGGAGGTTCTTTATTTCCCTTTTAATTGTAAATGAAATCCTTGCTGGGTTAGAGTAATCTTGGTTGTAGGTCCTTGATTTTCATCACTTTGAGTATTTCGTGCCAATTCCTTCTAGTGTTTCTGTTGAGAAATTAGCTGAGAGTCTTATGGGTGCTCCCTTGTAGGTAACGAAGACTTTCCCTTGCTGCTCTTAAGATTCTTTGCCTTTAACCTTTGTCATTTTAATTATGATTTGTCTTGGTGTGGGCCTCTTTGGACTCATCTTATTTTGGACTATCTGCACTTCCTGGTCTTGTGTGTCTTTTACCTTGACCAGGTTATGAAAGTTTTCAAGTCATTATTTCTTTAAAGAGGTTCTCAATCCCTTGCTCTCTCTCTTCTCCTTCTAGTACCTTTATAATGCAAATGTTGCTATGCTTGATGTTCTCACAAAGGTCTTTAGACTTCCCTCATTTTTGAAAATTCCATTTTTCTTTTTGTTGCTCTGCCAGGGAGTTTTCTAAATTTAATCCTCTGCTTTATCTAAACTTCTATTGATTCCTTCTAGTGTATTCTTCATTTCAGATACTGTCTTCTTTACTTCTGATTCTTTTTTGTGGTTTTTATGTCTTTTTTAATGCTTATTTTCTCTGGTTAAGTTCGCAGTGAGTTCATCCATTCTTAAGTTCCTCGAGCGTCCTTATAACCATTGATTTGAACTCTGCATCTGGTAGCTACATTTCATTTAGTTCTTTTTCTGGTAACTTTTTCTGTTCTTTCATTTGAGGCATATTTCTTTGTCTTCCCATTTTGTCTGCCTTTTTTGTTTGTCTTTTTGTATTAGGTAGGTCTGCTATGACTCTCAATCTTGGTATGGTGGTCTTATGCAGTTAGAATCTTGTGGGGCTCCATGGTGCAATGTTCCTGATCACCTGATCTAGGTGCTCCAGGAATATCCTTTGTGTGGGTTCTGTGAGCCCTCTTGCTGTAATTAAGTCTTTTTTTAAAAAAAATATTTTAAAATATATTTTTGTTGACTTCAGTGAGGGAGGGAGAAGGAGAGAGATAGAAACATCAATGATGAGAAAATATTGATTGGCTGCCTCCTGCACAATGCCCACTGGGATCAAGCTCACAACCCAGGCATGTGCTCTGATCAAGAATCAAACCATGATCTCCTGGTTCATAGTTTGAGGGTCAAGCACACTGGCTAGGGTGTAGTTGAGTCTTGATTGCTATTGGCCCATCCATGATTGGGGTTAACCCTCAGGCTGGCTGAGTATGGGGATTGAACCTGAGCCATAGTGGTGGGTTACCACTCAAAGCAGAGTTGGACCCAGCCTCGTCTGGTGCCTGCTGGGATCTCTCTTTGGTTGTGATACTTGCATGACAAACTGAGTGGTGCTCTGCTGTGATCTGAAGTTCATCACCATGTATGTTGGTTCCGGGTCCTCTTGGGCAGGACTCCAGTGCAGGTTAGTATCAGACATTGCCTATAACTGGCCTTGGGATACTTTTCTGAAGTTACCAAGTTATCTGCAGTTTGTGACTGCCTCTACTGAGACTGCAAGCACATGGGAGGGGCCAAGTTATGTACAAAGGCTGGCTTCCAGTAGCTCTGAGACCAGGGGAAGATCAATAAAAGGCCCAAGATCTTCCTCTATCTCAGTGGTTCTCAACCTATGGGTTGAGACCCCTTTGGGGGTCGAACAACCCTTTCACAGGTGTTGTCTAAATACATCCTGCATATCAGATATTTACATTACGATTCATAACAGTAGCAAAATTACAGTTATGAAGTAGCAACGAAAATAATTTTATGGTTGGAGGTCACCACAACATGAGGAACTGTATGAAAGGGTCGTGGCATTAGGAAGGTTGAGAACCACTGCTCTACCTGATAGCTTCTCTGGCACTCCTTGAGGCTGCCTGGACTTCCTCGAGAGCCTTCCAAACAAAGTATGTAGAATGGCCCCAGGCTGGCTGTAGCCTGCAGTCTCTTCCACAAGGCATGAGCTCAATAGGGTAGGGAGGACAAGCTATATACATATTATTTTACTTATTAAGTACCTAATAGTCATCAAATTTTTATTATATAGTGATACATATATGAGTAACATATATATACAAACATGTAAGGATTAAGTTGGTAAAAGTAAATTATCTAATCTCTCTCTCTCTCTCTCACTACACACACACACACACACACACACACACACACACACACTCTCTCTCTCTCTCTCTCTCTATCTTCATTAATAGTATGAGGTCAGTCTCCCTAGACCAGTCCCAAAAGTAGACATTTACTTTGAAAAGCGGGTATCATTCATAGTAAAAATAAATACAAATGGAGTATAGAGCACATGGTAATCTATAGGATCAAGAATATAAGATACATAGAAGAGCTAAATATGGACAGAGTATCCCCCCAAAATACTCATTTTGAAACAAGATCCTCTTTAAAAAATAAATGTATGGAAGGTTGCACTAGTTGCCTGAAAGTTTTGGAGCAGGTAACAAATGCCTGCCTTCAGAGAGAGGAGGACACAGAGGCAGTACTCAGAAAGGTGTGTGCAGGAGCAAGCAAGTGGGGACCTGAGTGGAGAAGCCAGGAAAACTGAGGCTGAAGTGTATAGAAGAATTCTGTCTGCTGAGCTGAAGAGCTCAGGTCTGATAGGTTGAGTCACAGGCACCATGGGTTCTGAAATAGGATGAAATAAAGGGTGTAAATGGCGGGATCTGTCAAAGCATTCCATATCTAAGCCATCTGTACTAACCTGACAGACACCAAGTATCTGGCACTATATCTGGCACTTCAGTACAATCTCTGACATGAAGTTTAAGGCAGAAGGGGAGGGGAGAGAAGGGAAAAAAAATGGTACCTTTAGGCTTCTCTCCAAATTGACTCACCTCATAGAAAAGTCCTTCTGGGAACTGCTGGAAGCACTGAGCACATACAAAACACTGCTCGTGGTACAGCTCGCCGTTACTGTTCACAATCTTCTCGGCGGGTGCAAAACCCCCCCTGCAGCGCTCACAAGTGGCATTGGCCAGGGCATTGGCCATGTTACTGTAAAAAACAAAGGACACGATGTCACAGATTAACCTTTTCTTAGACATAAGACCAAAAAACAGAAAGAACTAAAGAACACATTCTATCTGATCACAAAAATCGTATTTTATCTGCACAGCCCAATTCTTTGTTTGTGTCTTAAGTACTCAACCTAAAGTGTCCCCCTTCTTTGCCCTAGCATAGCATCTTAGGCCCTGAAAGCTCTCCTGCTTGGAACCTGTTTTGTTTTTTGACATTTTGATGAATATACACAAGTGAATGCCTACCACCAGTTAAGCACTATGGATAGAGACAAAAGTCAAGAATTGCCACCATGGAGCTTGAGTTTACAGCTTGATAAACAGCTTAAATGCCCACAAGTCAATTTCTCTCCCTTATGAGAACAGAATCTAAATTTCATGTTAATGAATGCCATGCCATTGCACAGACACAGATGATCCCCCTTTTATTAGATCCTGTTGAAAGCAACTGCCCAAGTAACTCTTAAAACCAGTCAAAATTCCTTAGTCCTATAATCCAATTGGTAAGACAAATATTAAACACTAATATTATAAAACTAGAGGCCCGGTGCACAAAAATTTGTGCACTCGGGGTGGAGGGAGTCCCTCAGTCCAGCCTGTGCCCTCTCACAGTCTGCGACCCCTCAGTGGATGTCCTATGATGGCCCCAGTCTGCCAGGCGCCTTTTGTGTGTGTGTGTGTATGTGTGTGTGTCACCACTGGGGACCTGCCCCCAGCCGCATCTGAGGCTCGGAGCAGTCCTCCTGTGTGTGTCTACCTGCTGGGGACCTGCCACCAGGCACACTGTGGAGGCTTGGAGCAGGCATCCCCTCTATGTTGATCTCTTGCCCTCCCCTGCATGTTGTTCTCTTTTTTGAGCTGTGGCCAGGGCTGGGTGCTGCCTGCCTCCCAAGCTTGCCTACTGCCCATCTTCCTCCAGCCACCAGAAAGCAGGGAAAACCCCGCCTTGTGGTCAGGCCAGCCTTTTCCTGCTCCCTGATCCCCGGAAGGGACCTGGGAAGCCACCAAGCAGGCCGCCAA
>PVJC01040774.1:0-15659 GCA_004026665.1 Murina feae | reverse complement strand
AGCCCCAGCCTCAGCCCAGCCCCGCCCCAGCCCAGCCCCAGCCCCAGCCCAGCCCAGCCCAGCCCCAGCCCAGCCCCAGCCCAGCCCAGCCCCAGCCCAGCCCCAGCCCAGCTCCAGCCCAGCTCCAGCCCCAACCTTAGCCCCAGCCCAACCCCAGCCCAGCCCGGCTCTGGATAACATCCGCCAGCCCAGCTGCCCAGCCTTCCCGTCTGGTTATCACCAGCGCAGGATCCCGGGAGCTGCGGGGCGTGAAATGAGGAACAAATGGGGCCGGTCTAGACAGGAACTCGCACCGGGGCCCGGTCAGGTAGTGGGGGCTCAGGAGCAGATGCGTGCGCCCACCCATGGGGAAGAGCCCCCCGTGAGACACGGAGGCAGCAGACCTGGCCTGCAAGCATCAGTGTGGCAGCCACTGCGCCAGCCTCGGTTTCCCCCCTCGGAGGGCGGCTTGTCAGTACGTGGATGTCAGGGTCCTGCTGGGATCCCCGAGGCCTGGCCAGTGCGGAGGGGCAGGGCTTGGTGACCCTGGGACAGAGCCTCATGAAGCGGCTGTGCCCCTGCATTGAGGCGCAGAGGAGGGTGGGAAGGGGCCTGGGGGGACTCCCTCCTGAGTTCGAGGCAGGGAGGGTGGGCTGAGCTCGAGAAAGAGAACAAATAGCGTCTGAAAGTACACACAGGACCCGCCGCGGCCACGGTCCAGATGGCGGCCGGCAGGGTCTTCTGCCCGGGGAGGGGCCCCGGGGAGGCAGGTGGAGGGCGGGCGTCTGGCTGGGCTGCCAGGTGCTTCCTGCCCCCCACCCCCACCCCCCAGCACCACCCCAGTGGGTCCTCCTGCGCAGCTGACAACTAGAGCTTTCCGTGCAGCTCCCCGTCGCCACCCCCCCCACCCCTGCCAGGAGACACAGGGCATCAGAAGGGGCCTTAGGCTACCCGGCCCCTTTACAGACGTTGGGGGGGGGGCACGGAGGGCCCATCTCACACCCTGTCCTGTAAAAATCTTGGGAGGGGACAGGGAAACAGCCGTGTATTAAGCTTTGAAACCGGTTATGGTCCCAGGGGCCCCATTAGCAATTCGGCGAGACACTTGCCAAATTGTCTTGGCTGGCAGCATGGCAGGCGGCCTCCACCAGGCTGTCGCCAAGCCTGCCTGCATCTCTCTGCCTCCCAGCCTTTGCCTTCCAGGATGGCTCAGACGCCTCCGCCTCCAGGAAGCCCCCCCGCCTCTCCCCCCCCCCAGCTCTCCCAATGCAGTGCCACCCTCTCCAGCTCTGGGTCTCAAAGCCCTTGGTTGGTCCAGCCCGGCTTCCCTCTCAGGTCCCGGGCAAGCAGGCATCCAGTGTTGGCAGCCCTTCCCCCCTCTGCCCAGCCTGGAGGTGCCCTCCTGATTTATTGTTCAGATCAACAGCGTTTACATTCGTGATCCTCAAACTTTGTCCCACGTCTCAGTCATGCCGCCCTTCGTGAGCGGGCTGGTTGAAGATGCCAAACTGGACCCTTCAAGGCCTGAGCTGTAGGAATTGGCCGTGTGCTCCTTGCCATGCTTGTGTACAGATAAGGAAAGAGAGGCCTGGAGAGAGGCCTCGGACCCAGGGCGTTCCCCCACCTGTCTGCCTGCTTAGGATTGTCACCTTGGTGTGCAACTGGGCGAGCCCACGGGGCACAGGAAGGAGGTCTGAAAGGCCCGGCGAGGGCAGCAGGGTGTGGGGGTTGGGCAAAGGGCCTCTGGCCACAGTTTGCCCGCTGACTCATTGTATAAAGTCATGAATGAACCACCCCTCCTGCCCCCTGCACTGCCTCTGCTTCCCCCTGACCCCACTCAGGGCTGCGAGGCACGGCTCCTCCCAGCACTTGACATTCTGTGATGAGCCACACGTCCCACTGCCTGCCACAGAAGCCCAGGGATTCAATCAGTCCAGGAGGTCTTCCTGGAGGAGGGGGCACTTTTTGGGCCCTGTTGTCAGGGTTGGCCCTGGCGAGGCAGGGGGAAGGGCATCCTGGAGGCGGGCACAGCAGGGCAGAGGGGTGGCGGGAAGGTGGGGCCTCGGAGGGCATGCTGCTCTCGGGCTGTCTGGAGTTGACTGTGGACTGACGTCAGGCTGGGTACGCGCGTCTGCTGGCCGGGACTGGGCCGGGCTGGCGCCCGTGGCGGGCGTCGCTGCCCTGGGCGTGCACGTATCTGCGGAGCGAGGCTGAGACGCTCCAGCTGGACGGGCCGCGTGTCGGAGCCGTGGGCAGCTGCTGACAGCGCCGGGCGCCTGGCCGAGCCTGCGCCTCCCCGACAGGCCCCTGCACGGGAAGACCCCCTCCCCAGAGCCGGGCAGGGACCTCCGCCTTAGACCCCGCCAGTGCCCGCAGGGACCTGACACGGGGTTTAGCCCAGAGGGGGACACAGGTACTAACAGCGGTGACGAGCACAGCGCCCGCCACCTGGATCGTGTCCCCGTGTTCCTGACGAGGTGGGAACTGAGGCGCAGAGACACTCTGCTCCACAGCAGAGCCAGGCTGGTTCTGGGGGCCCCGCTGGGGTGTCAGGGAGACGCTGCACCCCGGCATAGCCTCTGATTCTTGTGTGGCCCTGGTTTCTGTCGAGCTCAGCGAGTCGTCTCTTCGGTGAAGTGGGGCTGTGGTGATCTTTGGGGGGGCAAATAGCAGAAACGCCTCGAGGTGACAGTCAAGGGGCGCTCTGCAGACTTGGGAAGGGAAGCAGAACCCCAGGAATCAGGACCACAGGCAGCCTGGCTTTCTTGGGGCCCCTGTGTCCCTCCTCTCCCCCTCCTGGCCCAGCACCTCTGGCCTCTGCACGTGGCTGCAGCCGAGCACCCATGCCTGCACCCGCGTCAGGTGGTCAGCAGGGACCGGCGTCCAGGTCGCAATGTCACCTCTGAGCCTGGAGTGCACGTCCGCCCTGACCTCGGGGAGCTGTGGCTAGATGGGCAGCAGCCAGGTGCATAGCTCAGGGACAGGACATGGAGAGGTGCTGGGCTGGCATCCCAAACCCACCGGCTGCACCCCTACAAAGGTGGCGTGGGCTCAGGAAGGGGGAGCACATCCTGACCCCAGACATGATGGTGTCCGCAGATCCGGCCTTGACCCCGACCCTGCAGCTTCCTGGGCCCCTCTCCAGCCTCAGTTGGCTCATCGTCCAAAGTGGGGCCCACACCCCGGGGGTTGGTGTGAAGCCTCAGAGAGGGGGACCTGCCCGACAGGTAGGGTGCCCTCTGGGCCTGGCGGCCCTGGGCTTCCGTGGCAGGCAGTGGGACGTGTGGCTCTCAGCTGGGATGGGGCAGTTGGTAGGAGTGAGGCACGGGGCCAGCCCGCCTTGACGGGGCGTGGGTTTGCCTGGCCCTGGGGAGTGGCTCTGCCCTTCTCTGAGCCTCCGTCTCCTCCCCTGCAAAGTCGGGGCCCCAAAGCCTGTTCTGCCCCCCACAGCTGCCTGAGGCCTAGGGAGGAGTGTCTGGGGGTCATCCTGCTGTCTGCTCTCCCGCCAGAGTCAGGCCGAGGTGCGTGTGGTGCCCTGAGCCCCACAGACAGGAGGGTGCACACCGGGCCCAGTGCTCCGCCCCGCGCCTGCTCTGCTCTGCCTCTCCCTCAGTGAAGAGACCGCGTCTGGACAGCAGGCCTGTCCCCCGCAACCCCCTCCAGCGTCCCCCACTGGCTGCCT
Organism: Murina feae; assembly: GCA_004026665.1. Lineage (NCBI taxonomy): Eukaryota > Metazoa > Chordata > Mammalia > Chiroptera > Vespertilionidae > Murina > Murina feae. The sequence continues at coordinate 11,998 of PVJC01040774.1, read as the reverse complement.
CATCGCACACCCAGCTCCCTGGACCGGCCCATCAGGCTGCACCCTCGGCAGAGCCGGCAGGCCAGCTGGCCTCAGCCGCCCCAGAGGCCAAGGCAGGTCTGCCCGGCAGAGCGCCCAGGAATGCGGGGGTCCCGGCTCCCGCTGTCCATCTGTGTGGCCTGCGCTGTGGGTCAGGCTGTCTGGTCGGCCTGTCTGTCTGCCTGTGGAGCGGTCTGTGGGTCTGGCCGCCTTGTCTAATCACTCTCTGTCTGTCTAGGTCTGCCTTTCTGTCTGTCTGTCTGTCTGTCGGAGGTCTGGTTCCTGACCCAGCTTTGCCTCTGATGCACAGCATTGCCTGGCAGCCCCTTCCTCCTTGGTTCACATCTGTGTCCCCCTCCATCTGCACACGGGGGCCCGGGCGCCCTGCCCGGCCGAGCGCCCTCCCAGGCCACTTGACCCTGGCAGATGGGTCTGCAGGAACCACTACCCCCCACCCAACCTCCCACACACCTTCCCTGCACCCCCGCCCAGCTCAGGGGCTCAGCCTCCCCCCACCCCCTACCGCCCAGACAGGACTCTCAACGCAAACTCGTCTGTCAGTGATCCTCACACATTCCCGGGGGAGGGAGGCTCGGCCGCACTCCAGCGAGCCCTTGGCAGGGTTCATCCAAACCTTACACACGTGCAGCCATGGAGCCCTTCGTTGCACATTCCTGCGCTCACCCGAAGTGGGAAGTCGGGGAGATGCCTGCCGTGGGGCCTGGCCGGGGACGGGCTCGCCCGTGCGGCAGCTGTGGGAAGCAGCAGACGGGGAGCTGCAGGGACCCCGGTGAGACCCGAGTATCCCAGGAAACGCGGTCGCTCTGGGACAGACCACTAGGCGAGGGAGGGGCCGTGCGGAGAGTTTATATGGAATGCTGCCGCTTTTGCTTAAAAGGGGGAAGGAAATATGTATTTCCCAAGTACATTTGTGTTGATTTCAGAGAAAGAGCGAGATAGAAACTTCAATGATGAGTGGGAGTCATCACTCAGCTGCCTCCTGCACGCCCCCCCCCGGGGATGGAGACCGCAACCCGGGCCTGTGCCCCGACCGGGAATCGAACCGTGGCCTCCTGGTTCCTAGGTCGACACTCCACCCCTGAGCCATGCCGGCCGGGCCATTTCCCTATGTTTTTAGAAAGAAGCAATGCAAGGACCAGGCCAGAATCCAGTAAATCACCCTCTGGGCCGAGTTGGGGCAGGGGGTGGGGGGCTGGGGGGGCAGGTTTGGGAGCAAGAGCTGGCTGTGCTCCTGACTCTGGAATCAGATGTGTTCTATGATGAAAAATAAAAATGAAACCGATGTTTGAAAAGAGAGCACGATGTTGGATAAAAACGGGGACGGGGCACCAGTTGGTGGGAACACACTGGAGAGAGCTGTTTCAAGTGACTCTGGAATAACTCTTACTCTCCAGCCCTAAGGAGGCAAGAACAGCAGCCTCCAAAAAGCAAATAAATATCAGACTCCACCCAGCAGATGTGTTAGCAAGCATGCTGGGCTGGTCACGTGGTTTTTTATTATTCTACTAGAGGCCTGATGCATGAAATTCATGCACTGGGGGGGGGGGTCCCTCAGCCTGACCTGTGCCCTCTCGCCCTTGCCTAAGCCATCAGTTGGACATCCTTAGCGCTGCTGTGGAGGTGGGAGAGGCTCCTGTCATTGCCACTGAGCTCGCCAGCCATGAGCCCAGCTTCTGGCTGAGCGGTGCTCCCCCTGCGGGAGTGCACTGACCATCAGGGGGCAGCTCCTGCATTTGAGCATCTGCCCCCCGATGGTCAGTGTGCATCATAGCAACCGGTCCTTTTCGCCATTCCGTCGATTTGCATATTAGCCTTTTATTGTATAGGATGTCATGGGGAAATGCAAATAAGCAGTGATGTGTGTGTCCTTAGGAAAAAGGATTGTTACTGGAAGTCACAGAGAATCCATTTTAACAAGTGAAAACCCCTCATGCTTACCAGTGTGAGTCATGTCCTCTTTTTCTCTTCCTAAGAAATAATTTTAAAAAATATTCCCAGCCCTGACCGGTTTGGCTCAGTGGATAGAGCGTCGGCCTGCGAACTCAATGGTCCTGGGTTCGATTCTGGTCAAGGGCATGTACCTTGGTTGCAGGCACATCCCCAGTGGGGAGTGTGTGGGAGGCAGCTGATGGATGTTTCTCTCTCATCGATGTTTGTAACTCTCTATCCCTCTCTCTTCCTCTCTGTGAAAAATCAATAAAATATATTTTTTAAAAAAATATTCCTGCCCTAGCCAGTGTGGTTCCCTGGACAGAGCATTGGCCTGCACACCGAAGGGTCTCGGGTTCGATTCCCGATCAGGGTCAGGTACCTGGGTTGCAGGTTCCATCCCCAGTGACCAGATTCCCTTCAGGAGGCAACCAATTAGCTACCAAAAAAAAAAAAAAAATGCTTTTAAAACACGGGCTTAAAATACATTTTGAGCGTAACCCTAACCATCAAAAAGGAAGAGGTTTGGTTTTTGAGAGAGAAGGTTCTGGAAATTGGCTGCACCAACAGCACTGAGCTCACAGCTGGCGAAGGTGGCACGCGCTGTGTGACGTGTCCCGTATCACAGTGAAGAGTCGGAAAGAAAAGGGGTCAGTTGTGTGATCCCGTGGGGTGGGGTAGGTGTATGGCAGAAGAACAGACAACGCTTCGAAACAGCCAACGGAGACCTCGTTGGTGAAAGAACGGGCTCTAAAGCCGTGTGTTCAGCTGGGCTGGAGGGCGCGGGGGCTGAGCGCTGAAATGCCCCAGGAGCCCCGCTGACGGCAGCCCCTCCCGCAGGGGTGGGAACCGGGCTGGAGCGGGAGTCCCTCGGCCTGGCCTGGGGCGCTTGGTCTCCCCTTCCCGCCCTGTGTGAGCCCCCCTGTGTGTGTGCTGCAGGCTGTTGATGGAGAAGGGGGCGGATGACAGCCGGGACCGTGGTCATCACCGGGGGCATTTTGGCGACTGTGATTCTGCTGTGCATCATCGCGGTTCTGTGCTACTGCCGGCTGCAGGTACAGGGGGGCTGAGAGAGGGGGGCCCGGCAGGGGTGGGAGCCCCACAAATGCTAGGGCCCAGGAAGGGGGAAGAGTCAGGTGTGGAACAAAGTGCAAAGCAGACAGCCCTGCCCTGCCTCTGCCTCTGGGGCTCGGTGACAATGGCTGAGCGGGACTTCCCACACACAGAGGCTCAGAGAGGGTGAGGGACTTAGCTCACTGCACACAGCCAGCCCAGGGAGGGCAGAGGTGAGCGCTGGGGCCCTGCTCTCCCATCCCCACCCACACTCAGGCAGTCTGAGGGGCGGGGAGATGGGTGGGGAAGCACCCCACCCCCATGCAGGCTAGGGCAGCACACCCGGTGCTCGTGAACTAGGCTGAGGCCAGGCCCCTGTGCCTTGGTTCTCCCACCTGAACCCGGAGATGCTGACTGTATCTGCTTCGGGGGGGCTGTGCCGATGAACTGAGCGAACCCCTCAGGGCAGAGTTCAGAGTCCGGCTCTGAGTGAGCTCCCCATGAGGGGTGGTGTCCTGCCCCCTTCCCTGTGCAGGGAGAGGCGGAGGGGGCGGGCGGGAGCCCCACACTCAGCAGCTCTCTGCCCACAGTACTACTGCTGCAAGAAGGAGGGGTCTGAGGAGGAGGAGGAGGAGCCGGACTTCGACCCGCACCCGGGCCTGCCCCCGCTGCACTCCAACCGCAACCTGGTGCTGACCAACGGGCCAGCGCTCTACCCCGCCGCCTTCGGCCAGAAGTCCCCGCAGGCCCGCGCCCTCTGCCGCAGCTGCTCCTACTTGGAGCCGCCCACCTTCTTCCTGCAGGAGCCCGAGGACGAGGGCGAGCGCGACGGCGGCGAGGGTGTGGCCTACCGGGCCATCAGCCAGGAGGACATGGAGCTGCCGCCCGCCGCCTTCGGGGGCCTGCAGCCGCTCAACCCCAACCGCCTCTCGGCCATGCGGGAGGCCTTCGCGCGCAGTCGCAGCATCAGCACCGACGTCTGAGCCGCACCCCTCCCGTCCCTCCACCCCCTCCCCTCCACGCCCCTCCTGCCTACCCCGGAGGCCCCGAGACCATGGAGGGGTCCCCGCAGCCCGCCTGCCTGGCCCCGGGCCTGGCCCAGGGCTCTGCCCAGCCTTCCTCGCATCCCTGCCATCGCGCGGCCCCACCCACAGAGGGGTCAGGGGCTCAGTGCAGGGACAAGGCCTGTGGCCGCTGGCAGGGCTCTCGGGGGAGACTGGGCTGGAAGGGAGGTGGGTGTGATGCTGCGCAGGGGAGCCACAGCCTCCAGGCGTCACGGAAAGCAGCCTGTGTCTCCGCCCTGCAGCCTGGCCAGCCCTGTCGCTCCCCCCTCGGCCTCAGTCTACCTGCCCAGTCCGGTTGGGCGGCTGCAGCGACTCAGGCCCCACCGCCAGCCTTCCCTGGCCATTCTGGACCAACTCTTCTCGCCCTCCAACCAGGTGGGTGGGGGCTCTCTCCTCCCCTCACGCCCTAGGCTTCCAGTGCCAGGCGGCCGACACCAGCTCAGCAGCTCTTTCTGCAGACCCCTAGAAAGGCAGTCTCAGGGGCAGCCGGCCTCAGGGATGCAGTCCCAACTGGCTTTTTTAAAAAAAATTATATATTTTTATTGATTTCAGAGAGGAAGGGAGAGGGAGAGAGAGAAACGGCAATGATGACAGAGAATCAGGGATCGGCTGCCTCCTGCACGCCCTACACTGTGGATCGAGCCCGCAACCTGGGCCTGTGCCCTGACTGGGAATCGAACCCTGACCTCCTGGTTCATAAGTCGACGCTCAACCACTGAGCATGCCAACCGGGCACCAACGGGCTTTTTGATGAAAGTGAGCGAGAGGCTTTGTCCTCCCCCCCCCCCCCCCCGCCGCCTGCTTGGAGAGTGTCCTCTCGAAAGCACAGCCCACTCCTCAGACCCCGAGTGGTGGGTGGGCAGAGCCGTGAGACCCGCTGACGCCCCATGAGACCTGAGACAGGCCCTCCCGTCCTGGGCCTCAGCCTCCGGGAGCCCTTCAGCCGCAGTCCCGGGAGACAGATCGCCTCTCCCTGCCCCGTTTCTCCAGAGGACCTGGGAGCGAGGCAGTCCCTGTGTGAAGACGTCAGCTGAGCCCACTCCCCACCTCGCTCCTGGCCCGGCTGGGTGTCTCCCCGGCTGGGGAAGCGATGCCCAAGGCCACCTGGGGAAATGCCCCAGCCACAGGGTGCCCGCCAGGGGGACGCAGCTGCTCATCCGGCACAGGCAGCATCTCCTCCCCCAGCATGCCGTCCTGCCCCCCAGGGCTCTCTGCCCCTGGAACCCCAGGGTGGGGTGGCCCCCGTCTACCCAGGAGGAAGGACAGAGACCCCGCTCTGGCCTTCCTACAAGACCAGCCTGTGCGGGCAGTGCCCATCCCTGAGCCGTGTGGCCTGAGCAGCTTGCACTCGGAAGTGCTGGCCAGAATGGGCGGATGTGGAATTAGCGAAGACCCACTTGTTTTTAAAAATACATTTTTATTGATTCAGAAAGGAAGGGAGAGGGAGAGAGAGAGAGAGAAACATCCATGATGAGAGAGAATCATGGGTTAGCTGCCTCTGGCACACCCTGCCCCCGCCCCACTGGGGATTAAGCCCACAACCCGGGCCTGTGCCCTGACTGGGAATCGAACCCTGACCTCCTGGTTCATAGGTCAATGCTCAACCGCTGACCCACACAGGCCGGACAGGTCTGTTTTTAGCATTCTCGATTTCCCCCTCTTCTCTCTTTCTCCTCCTGCCTCCATTCAGACATTCTAGACTTCCCAGGGACCCCCCATCCCCTCCCTTTGTGGAGCCCCACACCCTTGTTTCCGATGCATTAGCTTGGGTTGGGGGGTGGGGGGCGAGGGCCAGGAGGGGCGCTCCCTGTGCTGTCCTGTCCCGTTTTCCTCGTCCTTCGTGGTGGTCTGCCCTCTGTGTGGATTCAGAGGTCCGTTTGGAATGAGAAGCATCACCCACGTGTGTCCGCTCGGCTCGCTGTGGGGCTCTGGGCAGAGTTGAAAGCCAATAAACCCGACGTGAGCCCAGCACGCCGCCGCAGAGCCGTGGGGACAGGCCAGCGCCCTCTCGGGGAACTTTCTGGGGGAGCTGGGTACCGCCCGGTGCCAGGCGGAGCCGGCCTCTCCTGTCCAGCCCCGGGGGTCAGGGCTCTGCCCGGAGGGGTGGCTGCAGCAAGCCATGTTCGTTTTGGGGTTTCCCCGGGTGAAGACTGGGCCCTTTGACCTAGACCCTGAGCTCTTGGAGCATGGTGGTGGCTGACACGGGGTCACCTGGCCCTTAGTCTGAGCATTAGCGCGGAAGGGTGATGGCAGTACAGACTGTGGCAGCCTTTAGGACGCGTGAAGGGTGGCGCTGGTGGAGCCCTGGGCACACAGCCTGGCATACAGTAGGCACACAGTAAGTGCTGGCTGAAAGGAGGACACAGGAGAGAGGAGATGGGGTGGGGAGGAGGCGTAAGGGCAGGGGTCAGTGACAGGACACTGGGTCACGGTGACTCCCCTCCACTGGAAGCAAGTGACCTTGAGCAAGCCCACCCCATGGGCCTTCAATGTCACTCCATCTTGCCACCCTCAGCACTGTGTGTGGCCCCTGCTCTGGCCCCAGTTTGGGGACAGGCTGGACCCACATCCCAGGGAAGCAGCCACTTGCCATCCTGCCACTTCTCCCCAAAGGAGACGCCGCTGTGGCAGCTGGGCCTGTACAGCCTTGCTCTTCTGCGGCGGGGGGGCACCTGTGCCCACCCCTGGCTGCAGCACCCACGTCGCTTCCAGTGTCCCAGACACCCCCATCTATCCCTCAAGGCCTTCGTCAGCTGCTTCCTCCTCCATACTTCCCCACCCTTTCCTCTGGGAGAGCCACTCCTGTTGTTGGACCAGACTAAGCATCACCTCCTTCGGGGAGCCCTCCAGTGTCCCTTCCCCCCAAGTCCAGATTAAGTAATCCTCCTATGAGGTCCAGACACAGCCCTGATGGGCATCTCCCAAGTGCTCAGTGTGGCCACCGCCTGCCTCAGCCCTCTGCTCTCCCCAGCACATCCCGAGGCTCAGATCATGGGGTTCTTACCAGCACCAGCGCCACCATGTCCTGCAAGGACCCTCCTATCCCCCCCGGTCCTCCCAGGCCCTCATGTTTTACTCGGAGCCTCAGAGCATCCCAGGTCTCCCACCCCCAAGTCCCCACCATTAACAGCCTCAAGAATTGGACTCAGTTCTGACCCCAGCATCGAGCCCTGGTGCCCCCTGACGCTCCTGCCTGCGGGCTCCCCACCCTGTCACCTGTCACTCGCTGGGGAGCCACTGCGCCCAGCCCTGTCCCCCGTCCCGAGGCCTCAGCAAACCTCCCCCATGGGTGCGCTGGGCAGGCCGGCCTGACTCAGAGCCACTGGGAGCCCGGTGCCGCCATAAATAGACACTTTATTAACAACGAGCAGGTGCTGGCGGAGGGCGGACAGGTGTGCTGTGAGGTGCCTGTTCCCGGGCGTAAAGTGCGGTGGCCCCCCGAGTGCGGGATGGGGAGGCAGCAGGTGCTAGGATGGGAGTGAAATGCCTCCGGAAGGAGTCACCTATGTAGGAGCGGATCCCAGGTGGCCCTCGTCCTCCTGCCTGCCCCGGCCGCTCCCCTACCCCCCGGGAGGCAGGCAGGACCTTCCCAGGTCTGGGCAGGCTTGGGGGAGCGGGGGGCAGCAGGGCTAGGCCCCTCCACCTCTGGGCTCTGGGCCCCAGGCCCCGGGCAACCGGGTGCTGGGCTGGGTGCTTGGGCCCTAAGGACAACGGTCCACGCGGGGTGCTGTCTGGGAGGCCCACGGCGCGGGCTCTCCTTCCCAGGAAGAGTGGAGGCTCAGTTTCACAACTTCACGGCCCAGGCGCCCTGCAGGGAGTGTCCGTGGGGCCCCCGGGGGGCGCGGGGTCTCAGGAGTGGGGGGGCCGGCAGGAGCGGCAGCACGCCTTGCTGTAGTACCAGTGGCCGCACAGGTTCACCTTGATGGCCAGGGCACAGTTGGTGCCCGGCTGGTCCTGGCAGCTGTCATCTGGGGAAGGGACGCGTAGGGAGCATGGGCATCAGCACAGGACTGCCACTCCACCCGCCCACCCGCCCACCCGGTCCCCAGCTGAGGGGATGAGGTGTGCACAGGTGGCCCTGGATGATGGAGCACCTGTCGGTAAGTGGCCCATCTGTGCCCATTCCAGGTTCTGGGACATCGGGCTTCCCAGCCCACAGCGGGCACCCAGGCTGTATTTCTCTGCCACCCCAATCCTGCCCCCGTCCTAGGACCGACATGGGTCCCTACAAGTGGGCTGACCTGCGCAGGGGGAAGGGTGATGTCCAGGGGCCAGGTTTGGAGGAGTCACTGACCTCACCCCCAAAGTACCCCTGGGAGGCCCACTGCGCCCCCTCGAAGCCCAGCTCATCCACCTTCCCAGTGCCCAAGCCAGAGTCACGTTCAGCCCCTCGCCCTCCCCTCCCGAGTGCCCAGCCCTGAGGCCCCGCCCTGCCCACAGCTGCCCCCACCTACCGAGCCCATGCTGTTCCAAGGTGCAGGTCGCTCGTGGCTCCTGGGGACCCTGAACACCAGTCAGGCCTCACCTGCCGCCCCTCCTGCCCTCCCCTCCCCTCAGCCATCCCCGGGGGGCACCTCCCTCCCTGCCTGGTCCCCCGGCCGGGCCGACATCCCCAGGCCTGGCTCTGCCCACTCCTCCTCGGGAAGCCCATGCCCCCTCACCTGGGGGCTCCGTGGGGCAGGGCTGCAGGTCACAGGTCAGTCTGCCCACGGGCTTCACCAGCGGGTCGCAGCCTCGGACAATGTCGGTGCCCTGGTAGCACTTCACGTCGCGCATCCGCACGCCCATCCCGCAGGTCTTGGTGCACTGACGGGAGAGGGCGTGCAACCCACCATCGCCACTGGCTGCTGAGTCCCAGCTCACGTGGGGCACACAGCGCGAGGGTGATGGGGGCAGGGAAGGGCACTGGCTGGCAGTCAGGAGACTGGTACTCAGCCCCACCCAGTGCTGCCTCAGTTTCCCTGTCTGCACAGGAGGGGGTGAGCCTCCTCTCTCGACTATCCCCCCAGGCTTTCCCGGGTCCCTCGATGTCCAGGACTCGGGGCCAGGACCCAGAGCACTGCTCTCCACTACAGTCAAGAGCTGTGTTTGCCGTGGGCCAACTGAACGGGCCTCCCAAAGCCCCCCTCCACGGCTCACTGTCCAGATGTTGCCCTCGGAAAACCCCGCTGAGCTACCAAGCACCATGGACAGCCGCTGACCCCAGTTATCCCCACATCCCCCCGCCAACAGCGCACAGGTGCGGCTCCCCTCGCTCCCCCACATGGCTGACCCCATGTCACCCGGGCCTCGGCCCTGGCCCATCCTCCAGCCCCTACGTGGGGGAGAATGGAACTTAGTGGGGAGCGCCGCCCGCCATGCCCATGTGGCTTGGCTGGCACCGAGCGCAGAGGACAGCCAGCCTTGGTGGGCGGCCTGAGGAGCCTCCGGGTTTGCCTGGCACCTTCTCCTCTGTCCCTGCAGAGGGTGACGCAGCTGGAGGAACAAGCTCTTGTCGAGCCTCCCACACCCACTGCCCGTGCCAGGCACCCCTCCCCCAATCACTGTCACGGGGCAATATAGGGGTGCCCCTCCCCCAGCGCCCAGGCTGTCTTTCGGGCTCCCCCCACCAGTTCATGGCTCCCCCCCTTCGGGGTTGGCACCCAGCACAGCACTTGTACCGGGGAGAGAGGGCATGGAACCTAGGTCCTGCCCGGCCCACAGCTGCCCTCCTCGCCCCACAGCTGAGGCCCCTTGTCCTTTTCAAGGTGCAGGTTCAGCATGGCTTCTGGGGACCCCCAACCCTAGCCCAGCTGAACCCAGCCATTTCAGGGGGGCCCCTTGCACCCTGACATGTCCTGATCTCCATAGCCGCTAGTCCCCCTGGCTTCCCTCTGCCCCGTGCACATGTTCCATGGCACCTCTGCATCCCTGGTCTGGCATCCTGCCTGGACTCTGGCTCCCAGGGCCAGGGCGCTGTCTGATGCAGCCCCGCATGCCCTAAGGGGCCCTCTGTCTGCTCTGTTACAAGCGTCAGGCACAGTGTTATGAAATGCATGACTAAACGGCTGCAATGCAAGGCCGGGAGTGACCCAGACGGAGGAAGGCCCAGGACCCGCGTTGCAGGGATCCCAGAGGCAAGAGCCAAGAAGGCTTCCTGCAAGAGGTGGCTCTCATGCCAGCTGATTCGGCAGAACTGAGAAGCTTTCTGAAGACAGAAGCCATGATGGAGCTGACAAGGGGGACACGAGGGGCACTTGGGGCTGGAGAGGGGGTACCGAGTCAGGATCAGGCCTCGGGCCTGGCCCCGGGCGGCCTCGGAGGGGCGAGCGGGCGGGTGCTCACCTCAGACCACGGGCTGGTGTACCACTTGAAGCAGGGCCGCTCGAAGCACATGCTCTCCTCGGCCGGCTTCGTGGCCAGCCCGCACTCGGGGTCGCTGCGCGTCTGCAGCTTCCCGTTGGTGAGCTCCATGCACAGGACCAGCCTCTTCTTCACGCCGCGGCCGCAGGTGGTGTTGCACTGAGGCCAGGGAACAGGCCGGGTCAGGGGCCGGGGGCAGCCCCGGTGCTAACGGCCTAGTCAGTAGCAGGCGGGTGGCACCGGGGCTGAGCACTCTGGTCAATAACCATTAGGCCCCAAAAGCAATTGAGCAGAAAACCAGCTGTTTTGAAACAAAATGGTTCATGACCGTTTGGCCCAAGATGACTTGGCGCCTAGCAGCCGCCTGAGATGGCTCAGCTGGTGGAGAACGGGTCTGAAAGCGCAGATTGTGACCCTGAAGCTGGTCATGAGAACAAGGACCTGGGGGCCGGAAGCAAGTGGCCACCGCCCTCCCCCTCCTCCCCAATGAGGAATGTGGGGGCCACGGGGTGGGGGGGAGACAGTCCACACACATGGCCGAGCATTTGCCTACTGAGACGGGAGAGTTGTAAGGAGTTTTCCTACCGCTTTGCCCTCTTCTACTTCCTGTTTATGTCTAGTGAGTCAGGGGGTTACGATCTACAATGAAGCCACGTGCCCTCCGCCCCCAGGGCCCTAGGCGGGCTCAGCACACTCACCCGCTCCCAGTCCTGGGCCAGCCAGTGCGCAGGGCAGTTCTTGTCCCCGCAGGGGTGGATGGCCAGGGGCTTGGTCTCCATCTGGCACTGCGACTCAGGCACCACCCTCCCATCGCTGGTCTTGCAGTACACGTGTCTGATCATGCGGCCGGGGCCGCAGCTCCCGCTGCACTGCAGGGGGACACCCGGGGACACGGCATTAGGGCCCCCCTGCACCCCCGCTGTCATTCCCCAGAGAGAGGACCGCTCCCGCCCGGCAGCATGGGGTGCTGTTGCCGTGGTAACCACGTTTTAAATAACACTTTCCATTCTAATGACAGAATGCTGCTGCTTGGTGAAAAGCGCACCTACAGGCCCCAAGTGGTCATCTGGGTGCCTGGCCCCCAGCGGGCACCCTGGGGAGCCCCTGAGAGTATTTCTCCCGACAAGAGAGATAAAGGCAGATGCTCGGGGGACAGACAGCGGGCTGTAAGAGGGACGGCCATGGGGCCCTGTTTTTGGATAATTTTTGGATAAAGGTCTTGGTTCTCTTAATAATAAAAAGAAAGGCAAGTTCTCCCCCCCATATCTTCACTCCAGAGAAGTGGGGAGCCCGAGGCACGGCCAGGCAAAGCACCAGGACCCTGGCAGCCCTGGATCCCCGCCCTCCCCGCCCCCCATCCCCCGGGGCCAGGCTTCACCGGCCCCCAGTCGGAGACGGTCCACTGGCGGTCACAGGGGTGCCCCATGCACTCCTTCTCCCGCTTCGGCCTGGTGTTGGGGTCGCACAGCTTCTCATCCTCGGAGCAGCGGATATCCCTGGTCACCACGCCGCGCTCCCCACACTTGGCCGGGCACTAAAGGGCGGGGCGGGTGGGTCAGGACTGCCTGCTG
>PVJC01040773.1:0-15663 GCA_004026665.1 Murina feae | reverse complement strand
AGGAAGATATGTTTATTCTAGTAATTATAATAATAGACAAGATGGAATTTGAGCATCAAACTAGGTTAATGGATTGTTATCATAAAAGGCATAATTTGCCCAGCCGGTGTGACTCAGTCGTTGAGCGTTGACCCATGAATCAGGAGGTCAAGTTCAATTTTTGGTCAGAGCACATGTCTGAGTTGCTGGCTGGATTCCCATTGGGGGTGTGGGGGGTGTCAGTTAATGATTCTTTGTCATCATTGATGTTCCTATCTTCCTCTCCTCCCTCTCCCTTCTTCTCTCTGAAATCAATAAAAACATTTTTTTTAATGCAGAATTTATGAAGATTACCGTCATAAGCTGGTTTGGCTTAATAGCTAAATGCACAAAGCAAAATTAATCAGTGAAGCAGTTGTGGTATGGGATTTCAACATACATGTCTCAGAGTTAGATTTAAATGTAGATAAAATAAGAATATAAAGGAATTGGCCGTAGCCGGTTTGGCTCAGTGGATAGAGCGTCGGCCTACTGAAAGGTCCCAGGTTCGATTCCAGTCAAGGGCATGTACCTTGGTTACGGGCACATCCCCAGCTGGAGGTGTGCAGGAGGCAGCTGATTGATGTTTCTGTCTCATCGATGTTTCTGATTCTCTAGTCCTCTCCCTTCCTCTCTGTAAAAATGAATAAAATATATTTAAAAAAGAATATAAAGGAATTGAATAGTGCATTCAATAAACTTAATTATATGTGCATAAATAAATAGTATTTTATATTCCTACAATAGGCTATTGGTTTTTCTTTAATATCCAAGGAACTTTGGTCAAAGTTTATTAATGTCCAAGGTTATGTAGAAAGTCTGAGCAGATGAGAAAAGTTGAGATTTTACAGACCATATTGTCTGGAAATAATACAAATAAATTAGAAAGAAATAGTTAATAAGATGACTCCTTTGAAACCTGCCTTCTATGGAGGATTTCCCTATTTTCTCTGTATTCATTTTCATTGTAGAAATACTCTCAGCATATATTCACATTAGGAAATTGATAGTAGCAAGGCATTAATTCCTTATATTTCTGTTCTTATATTGTCAAAATGTCTTTATGTTTCAATTTGATGCCTTCGTGGCTACTGCTGAAGTAGGGTACAGGTAGTACCAGTGTCCATACCTAATAATCTCTAATTATGCTATAAAACTTGACCTGAAATTTTAGGTTGCTATTCCTGGCCTTCCCCTTTCAACTCTTTCTAAATTTTCAATAACCACTTGTTGGTCATTCACTAGAACACAAGGAATTTCAAATTAAAAACGGGTAAAATTTAAAAGAAATAATATCTAATACAGAGAAAGTATCTAATACAGTGGAGAATAGAATGTTTTCACATATTGCAGGTGAAAATATGAACTGTTACAGCCTTTGGGAAAATAATTTGGCAGCCTGGTTAACAATTAAAATTCATATTCCGTTTGGCCCAGTAAACCTCTTAAGATTCTATTCTTAGAAATAAAAGCACAAGTAAGGCCATATATATAGGAATATTTATTGCAGCAATGTTTATAATGCCAAGCAATTGAAAACAGAATGAATGTTAGTAGGAGAAGGGCAGAAAAACAAAGATCTCTCAATAGGTTGGAATATGATGCTACATGAAAAAGAATGAATTAGACCTGGTAGTTGGAGAGAGTCCCATAAAGTTTTGTTGAGTGAGAGAACGAAGATGCACACTAGTTTGTGTAATAATTAATTTCTGTAATAAAACATTTTGTAAGAGAACCATACATACATCATGAGCATGAAGAAAAATAGTTAAGAATGCTTGCTAGTGGGCCGCTCACTCCCGCCCACGCCTGACGGTGCTGGCTGACTAGGCTTCCAGGGAAACCGCCTCAGAGCCACCGGAGGCCACGTCGAGTGGAGGTGGCGGCACTGGCGATCCAGTGGAGTCGCTGCCGAGGCCTGGGCCTCTGTCTGCTTATCGATGAGGGCGGACAGGTGCTTCATCATGGGTGGCTTTTTCTCAAGTGTATTTTCGAGTCTATTTGGAACCCGGGAAATGAGGATTTTAATTTTGGGTTTAGATGGAGCAGGAAAAACTACAATTTTGTACAGATTACAGGTTGGAGAGGTTGTTACTACTATTCCTACCATTGGATTTAATGTTGAGACGGTAACATACAAGAATCTTAAATTTCAAGTCTGTGATTTAGGAGGACAGACCAGTATCAGGCCATACTGGAGATGTTATTCAAACATAGATGCCGTCATTTATGTAGTAGACAGTTGTGACCGAGACCAAATTGGCATTTCCAAATCAGAGTTGGTTGCCATGTTGGTGGAAGAAGAGCTGAGAAAAGCCATTTTGGTGGTATTTGCAAATAAGCAGGACATGGAACAGGCTGTGACTCCCTCAGAGATGTCAGATTCACTTGGGTTATCTGCCTTGAAGGACCGAAAATGGCAAATATTCAAAACTTCAGTAACCAAAGGCACTGGCCTTCATGAGGCAATGGAATGGTTAGTTGAAGCATTAAAGAGCAGGCAGTAATCCAATCACTCCTGCTCTTTCTGAAATGAAGACCACATCCCATATCCCTTCGGAAATAGTTAAGTGTGCTTCACACTACTAAATGTTAGAGCTGTGTATGATTGTTGGCATGTACTGAACTGACTACACATTTGTAATAAATTTAAAAAATAAGTATTTGGTTGGAAGGATAGCTCATCGTGGTTGAACCAACTGACTGGTCTGTATGATGTAAAATATTCCTTCCTTGCTTTCATGTATTATTAAGGTATATATTTTATTTGTGTAGAATTCTTATTCAAATATAGCCTATTCAAAAAATGCACTCTTACCAAGGGGTGGGGGGAACCTATTTTTGAATGAGCCGTTGCAGATTGTTTGTATAAACACTAATAAATACCTTAGCTCAGATTTTTTCCCTCTAAAATGAATTAAATTTTTCCAAAAATTAGACTCAATAGGGTAGTCTAGGAACATAGTGTGAGTATTAATACAGTTTTCATTTGCTCAGTAACCACTTTATTTAAACTGTTTCATTTGAAAGCTTTTGGTTATAGGAATGAAGTTGAAATAATTATTTTGATAGTTAACTTCACTGATGTATCTGTAATTGTTATTTTATAGTACTTTATAGTTGAAAAAAATGTAATGTATATTGATACCTAGTCCATTTTTACAAGCACCCTGTGAAGTAGATAGGACAGGTTGTAATGTATTGTTTTCGTTTTATGGACATGTTGAGTCTTGGATTGAAAGCTTGGCTTGCCCAACTGCTAGTAAGCTGGGAGCCGGGCTCAAAGTGAGACTTCAGGGTCAAAATCTTGTCGCATGAACTACACCATATGTGAGTTCAAATGATAAAACTCCCTATATAAAATCATGCTAACTGAAGTAGACTGTACATTCAAAACAATGCCTGTAAATTTATCTGTCCATACTAGTAGAGGTAGTAAAAACAGTCCTAAATGGTTATATTTGATGAATGCACAACACATTAAAAAAATTCACATTAAAGGAAATAAAGATATATTTTAAGAAGCACTGTAAAAAAAAAAAAAAAAAAAAAAAGAATGCTTGCTAGTGCCCTGACCGGTTTGGCTCAGTGGATAGAGCATTGGCCTGTGGACTGAAGGGTCCCAGGTTCGATTCCTGTCAAGGGCATGTACCTTGGCTGCGGGCACATCCCCAGTAGGGGGCGTGCAGGAGACAGCTGATAGATGTTTTTCTCTCATTGATGTTTTTAACTCTCTATCCCTCTCCCTTCCTCTCTGTAAAAAAAAAAAAAAAATTAATAAAATATATTTTTAAAAAAAGAATGCTAGTGGTTAAATGTTTCTCTTGGTGGGGGATAGGTGGGAGAACTAGGGAAGAATTGTTTTTTAGTTGACCAAAAAAACCTGTGATTATATCTATTCATTATCCGTAAAATTATGTAAATGTGCATGTTTAAAGATACAAAGTAAATGTTTAAAGATAGTAAGTAATTATTTAAAATAAAAATGGCCTATTTCTTTTCTAAAAGTGATGCCGATTTGCAAATACCTGAGCATGTCCATGTGAAGGCCATAGAAACTCTTAAGAGTAAAATAAGCATAGTAGAAAGCCATAAACTTCTTGAGGTAGGAGAACATAAAACAAAGAATTAAGGTAGTGCATGCATGCGCGCACACTCTCTCTCCCTCTTGAGATCTCTCTCTAAAGCAGTAGCCAGTGGGAAATTTAATTACCGATAATACTGGGGTGGACTCTGCTCTTGGTATTGCTCTTTAGGGACCTTTGCCTTCCTTTGATTATCATCCTTGGTGTTGGTTTTGTGTTCCGGCTGCAGTACTTATAGCTGTAAAATCCACTGTAGCAGAGTCTCTCTGGGTGTCTGTGGTAGGGTTTCTTGGAAATGTTTGCTGAGATGGAGTTTGGGGTACAAGTTGGTTATAACAACTGTGAGAGGAAGGGACTGAAAGCAGAACTGGGCAAAAGAAGAAATTTAATGCAAGCCTGCCTAAGGGATGCTCTGGAGCAAGGATCGCTTGTCAGAATTCCATGTTGGATTGAAATGCTCAGCCTTTATACCTGCTCTGGTGTGGGCTGCCCTGGGAAGGCAGTTCCTGAAGGACTGGCAGCTGGAGGTTGTCTGATGACCAGATTCCCTGCTGCAGCTGGCAGCAAGTCCTTCCTTGAAGGGGAGATCTAGGTGGCACATCTCTCTACCACACTGTCTTTAAGAATCAGAAAATATTTCCCAAAAGTCCTTCATCAGACATCCCCTCACATTTAAGTATTAGGTTACATGTTGTGACAAAAACTAATAATGATCTTTCATAGTCTTTCTCACTTCTCTAGTAAAGAAGGTCCTGATTTTCATTGGATGCATGGTAATCTGGGGTAATGGCTACATATCTCAGCCTCTACCTTTAGATTTGTCTAACTTTTGGCTGATGGTTAAGTTGCATTGTTATGTTTGACTTGGAGGCGATATATGCCTTATTTTCTTTTCCTCTTTCTTGCTGGGTAGACTGTAGGAATAATAGCTGGAGTTTGAGCAGCATCTTGGATTATGAGGTGGAAGCCACACATAGAAGATGACAAAACAAGATAGAAGAATATTAGGTTCTTGATGATCATGGAAATGCCTTATATGCTCTGGATTGCTTCCCTTTGGCAATCAGTTATTGGCAGAGGGCACAGGAAACCATGATTGTCTCAGACTAACATTTTGGAGGTGAATAGACCTCGGGGAGTAAAACATAGAGACGTTTGTGTCAGTTTATAGCAGAGGGAGAGAAGGGCAAAAAAGTCAAGAGATTTTCAGGGCATTATAATTGTGATAGATCATGGGATCTTACCTAGGGAAGTGGGAAAGCGAAATGTGTGGGTAATAGGGATGACTATGGAGGAGAGTTGGTTTAGTGTATTGGAGGTCCCCATGTGGCTGATGACCACTGGGAAGGGAGAAGAAAGCTAAATGAACTGGAGAGAGAAGAGATGGCAATAGTATAGGAGTACAGGACAGCTAAAATGAACATTTTGGTGGTAGTGCTGTTACTGGTAATGACAAGACATAGAAGACTGAGTAATTAAAGTGGGACGGAGAAAGATTTTAATGTTGAAATTATGAAATGGAGAGTCTGGGATTTGAATGGAACATCTCGATGTTGAATAGTTGAGTGAAAAGAAGTGAGCTAGATGCTAATGTTTTCAGTGGGTGAGATGTAATTGGGGTCTCAGTAGATATCTAAAAAAGTGAGGGAGACTGATCCAAAAGAGCGTCTGTTTCAGAGAGACTGACATTGTTGGTGGAAGATGGAGGAAAAATGACCTGGAAATAGCAGTGAGAAAGGAAATAGCATCCTTCTTAAATGATAAAAATTTCTACATGACACAATATACTAGAAACAAAGTATAAAGAAAAAAGGGAAGTGAGAAAACATATTTATAGTATATATAGCATACAAATGGGAGCTCCTTACTGTAAAAAGAGCTCCTAAATATTAATTTGAAAAGACCACTTGGTCACAAAGTAGGCAACGAATATGGAATCTAAATTCACAAAGGGAGAAATGCAAATGAACAAGCGATGAGAAGATTCAAACATTAGGGCTAGTTCCAGTCAAAACAATTAAATAGTAGGATATGCCTATCATATTGGCAAGATCTCAAAATATTGCCAAACTTCAGGCTTGGCATGAGTGTGGGAAGACAGGTGCTGATGTACACTATTCAAAGAGGATTGGTTATAGATTGCTACCAGGGCCAGGAATCTAATTTCTTTGCACTGGCCAACACTCTAACCATTGAGCATACCAGCCAGGGCTGTGTGATCTTATCTTCTAAAACACCAACTCATATTTATAAATTAGTTTTTGTGGCTATTTTTATGGTATAATATATGATTTTCCCCATCGCATCTGGAAAGATTTAGATATGTTTTTTTTGTTGATTTGTGTTTATTTAGTGTATTTGTATCTTCTTAAGTGTATATATTTGTTTTATCTATATTTGTGTAATCTGAATATAACTATGTAGTTATTTTCTTCTGGTTATATAGTATCCATCTTACTTTGCTTAATTTGGATTGCATTGAGAATTAAGAAATATATTATTAATATATAAAATCTTGATGGACTTGTTTTTTTCTTTAAATTATAGATTAACTGGATCTTCTGGATTTGTAACAGATGGACCTGGAAATTATAAATATAAAACAAAGTGCACATGGCTCATTGAAGGACAGTAAGTAATAATGGTGAATTGATTTTTTTTTTTTTTTAGGATACAGCTCAGTGTGGCATTACTTTTCCTACAAGTAAAATGAACAATCTGTAACATAAAGCACTTAAAATATTTTTATTCGATAATTTCTTATTTTATAAGTAAATTTTATTTTTCTTAATCTTTATTTTTCCTTAAAAAAACTCCTTGTGTTGATTTAATGCAGTAGAGGAATTATACACACCAGAATTTTGTATATTTTCAATTGTACTAGTTTAAAAAATGGAGTATTTTAAGTGATGTGCTTAAAGCATTAGAAAATCATAATATTGTATCATTTTTCTAAATACCTATTTTTATTGTGGGGATGAAAATTAGAATAAATGTTAGGGGCCAAACAACTCCTTCTCTTCGCTCCCCTGCCTCTCCAGCTGTTACCTTCTTTCTCTTACCTTCAGCAAACCTTTAAAGCAGTGTTTCTCAAACTTTTTGGTTTCAGGATCTCATTACACTCTTAAATTTCTAGAATTCAAAATAACTTTTGTTTTTGTGGGTGATATCTGTTTTTACCATATTAAAAATTAAAACTAAGAAATACTATTTAATTTAGTTTAAAAACAACTAATAAACCCACTATGTGCTAACACAAATGACATTTTTATGAAAAAGGAAGCCCTGTATTTAAAAAGTTAGTAAAAGAATGGCATTGCTTTACATTTTTGTAAATCTCTTCTCTGGATTAATAGAAGACAGCTAGATTATCATTTTTTCTGCATTCACTTTTTTAAAAAATACATTTTTTTGATTTATTGATTTCAAAGAGGAAGGAAGAGGGAGAGAGAGAGAGAAAACATCAATGGTGAGAGAGAGTGAGAGAATCATTGATTGGCTACTTTCTGCACATCCCCTGCTTGGAATAGAATCTGCAACCTGGGCATATGCACAGATCAGGAATCGAACCATGACTTCCTGGTTCTTAGGTAGATGCTCATCCACTGAGTCATGCAGCTGGGCCAGCATTCACTTTGTTTCAATGTTATGATGGTGAAGTATGTGAAGAAAATTAGGCTTTGCTTGAATATGAACTGGGAAAAGGGAAGGGGTTTTTGTAGTGCTTTTAAAGAATTGTGGATGGTAGTCTTTGACAAGTGGTAGTTTCTTAAAAATAAATTGCAATGTGGAATATGAAACAATGTGAATGAACTTTAGGAATTTGTTAAATTAAAAGTAATTAGTTTTCTTATACTTTGAATGGATCTTTAACCTGTGCATGGTTTTATAACATAATATGTGGTCATTTGGAAAATATTGGTTCATTGAATTATGCAGATATCCCAAATATTGATATATTTCATTATATATTTTTTAAAAATCACATTGGATTGTGGCCAGGTAGCTCAGATAGTTAGAGCATTGTCCTGATACCCAAGGTTGCAGATTAGATTCCTGGTTAGGGCACATAAAAGAATCAACCAGTGAATGTATAAATGGGTAGAACAATAAAAATCAATTAAAAAATCACATTGGTTATATCACCATCAATCTCATCAGAAAGTTTTAAATATTGGGAAGTTGTGGCTAGGTGGCAGATATCAGTCTTCCAAAAGCTCTAATTATTGCTTGAAAGCTTTTATTTTATCTTTGGCACCAAATACACTGCCAGTTGTTTTCTTTAAAGTGACAGTCTTACTTTGTTCATTTTCAAGAAAATATCTGCCATATATTCAAGTCTGAAAAACCATAGTTTGTCAGTTGTTCTTTCAAGTAAAAATGGTAAATGGTATTTTTAAGAAAGGCAACTAGTTCAGCTCACAACTCAATTTCAAAAGTGATTTTCCTGAAACCATTGTACTTTGTTAGGTAGCAGAGGTGCTTTATGCATACTTCCCACCTTGTCATGCATAATATTAAAAAGATGTGTACTATTAATAAAATTCATAGTTTTTACCATGCAATAAAGCTATGCTTAAATGAAACTGTCAGTTCTTCTTTTCTTTCTGTGAGGGAGTGATGATGAAGCATAACAGTGATTACTAGTACAGTTTGGTGCTACAGTCTTGCTAGGTTCCAGGGCATCAACAGTTTTACCTGCCATTTGCTCTTGTACCATTAGTAAATGCCAACATGATGATAAGGTACATGATAGCTTAGTATTAATTACTGTGTACATAGTCTTGACCATTTGGACCCCTGAAAGGGTTTCAGGGCCCCTGGTGTTCTGTGGACCACACTTTGAGAACTTGTGCTCTGTTGTCTGCCCTTGCCCTTTCTGTCAGTCCACTCCCATCTGGCGTCTTTCTCCACCATTGCTCAGCATGGGATCTCAGTGGTTGTTCCTCCTCAGCCTAAGCAAAAAATAATTTCTCCTTCTTCTTATCCCCATATTTAGCCTATCAGTAAGTTCTGTCCATTTTCTTTCTAGAATATCTCCCAAATCCTTCTACATTCTCCTTTTCATATTCATCTCTGAAATTATTATAAAAACCACCACCCTCAATTTCCTCAGTCCCTGTAATAGCCTTGAAATTGGCCTTTTGATTTTTGCTTTTGCCCCTTGCTTACCTTACTTCTTATCTCATGAGGTACCCTTGTTTTGCTGTGTCAGGTATGCTGATTTTCTTCACATTGTTCTTACACATCAACTTCTTTCTTCCTGAGTCTTTAAGACAGTGCTGTTTCCTCTGCCTGAAACATTGTTCCTAAGCTTTTCATATGGCTTATCTCTTGTCATTCTAATCTCCTTCAAAGCTTTCTGGGGTATTTTCACACCACCTGGTGTACTACCATAACATAATTCCTTTAATTTCTTCACAGTATTTATCACCAGCTGAATTAACTTATTTACGTATTTACTTAGTTTGCTTAGAGATGTTAGATAAGTGTGAGGTAGAGGAAAGTCTAGACTGGAGACATATAATTAGGCATCCACAGGAACTAGATGGTGTTGCTAATACCAAGAGCTGTTTGAGCCGAAGCCAGGTTAGAGGGTGAAGGGGTCAATGGGATATGAGGAAATAGAGAAAACAAAGCTTTCTGTAGAGTTTTACTCTGTTAAGAGGAGAAATAACTAGAAGAAGAGTTGGGATTTGAAGCTTTTTATGTTTTGTTGTTTTTGTAAATTATGTGATACTGAAGGAGATTTAAATGTGGATATAGAAGTTCCAGATAAGGAAGATGCTAAATATTTGAGAAATGAAAGAAGTAGGTAGGTGTATCTGTTTTGAAAAATGGGAATTTTAGGGATTTTTGTCTTGGTGTTGAGCATAAACAGAGAAGTGGGTGGGACTGAATGGCTTGAAATAGTAATTGAGAGGACCAGTTGTGGAGAGGGAGAGAGAGAGAGAGAGAGTTAGTAATAGGACTGCTGGCAGAATTGAAGTACCATTTGAAGTTGGTGAGCAGTGACCAATACTGGAGCCAGCTCTCTCAGTGGTGTGACTTTCTCTGGCACAGATTAGTTTTATTTGGGTTCAGTCTAAGTCAAAGAAGGTAACTGTTTTCCTCTAGACCACGGCTTTGCCAAGTAGTTCCATGAAAAGTCAGAGGGGCAGGTGAATTTAGAGAATTGGCAGGTATGATTATGAAATGATATAGTGTGGAGTCTTAAGTTGAATAAGGAAGTGTAGAACTGGAAGGGCTAATAGGTTGGTTCAGAGGCTGTTAATGAATGACTACTGTGTAGATTATAAGGCCCAAAGAGGCACAGACCATGTCTATTTTGTTTATCAATGCATGTTTAGTGGTCTCTTGCAGGTAGTAAATACTTAGTAAATCTTTGACAAATAATGAAGTACTCTTCAGTATTAATTTCTTCTCTCTGTAAGTTAAAAATCTAGGTATATGTTTTTCAAGTGTTTGATAGTGATGATTATTATAATTTTTTTTTCAGACCAAATAGAATAATGAGACTCCGTTTCAATCATTTTGCTACAGAGTGTAGTTGGGACCATTTATATGTTTATGATGGGGACTCAATTTATGCACCACTAGTTGCTGCCTTTAGGTAAGCTTACTCATATTAATTGTTAATCATATAATTTCTGAATTCAAATGTATGTCCTAGATTTTATTCTTACTGGACTCACCTTTATTATTCCTCAACACACTATTTCATGGAAAGAGTACTATTTCTGGAGGCCTGACTTGGCTTCCTGTAACTATTAGGTAAGTCTTTGGGCAGAGTATTTGACTTTCCTTTTTAATTTCCTGCTCTGTACATTCATGATGATAGTATTGTTCATCTGCTTCTCCTGGTGGTGATGAAGTTTACATTTTAAAAATGTTTTGTGAATAATAATACTTCTGTAAAAAAATTAAATCAGGGACCATGTTAATTTTAATCCTTGCTGTGTTTCTCATTACATAGGACTTCAGGAGGTATTTGTTAAATTCAAATATAGGTGTGTGTGTGTGTGTGTGTGTGTGTGCGCGCGTGTGTTTATGGGTGAGGGAAACTTTATGGAAGAATACACAGAAAATGAACAGTGGTTATCTGAGGAGAATGAGAAATATATCATTTATGTATTAAAATATTTTTCAATAATTATATCCTATATTGTTAAAATAACATCCATTGGCATTTTAGTTTTTATTAATAATAACTTGCTATGTTGTTATCTTTTTGACCACATAGGAATTCAAAACCATCCTATTTTTCTTCCTTTAACTTGATAGAAGATTTATAAAATAATATATTTTTAAAATACACATCTCAGGGAGTCATATTTGTCAGTTTTTCATCTACAACTCACTTTCTGGATTCTCACCCCCCTCTCCATAAGTATTTTATTTCCTTGACTTTAAGTAGAAATCAATTCAACAAATATTTTTTTGTGTTCCTCACATGGGAGTAGTCTCATGTGGGTGAGGAAGTAACAGAGTAAACAGTACAAGAGTTGCCAAGAACACAGGAGACCAGGGGACTAATGTGCCCTTGTATTTCTCCCCTCCCTTTGGCTTAGAAATCTTGCTAACATATCTTTGAACTAAGAACCAGTTTCTAAGATTCACTTTCAAGGCCAAAGATCAGGATGGATAGGCCATGCTAAGCATTAAAATGTCATTTGCTAAGTATTGAGCATGTATATTTTTATGCCAGAATTTGAAACATTCCTTGCATTTTAGCAAGAGGCACCACAAATTTTAACACAAGTGCAAAAACTACCTATAGTATGATGTTATCACGATAGTACTTATTGGGGGTTCACTTGATACTGAGTTCATTAATCCAAATATATGGAGTCTTGTAATGTGCTGGGCACTTGTAATCAGCTTGCCATTAACCTTGTGGGAATATCAGCCAAGCAGGTATGCATAATCAGTATTGTGCTTCATCTGGACAAGGTATTTGATGAGTAGACATAGGAATCAACAGCAGCATATAAATAAGTAGAAGGCTGTAATTGAGAGAAGCCAAAGTACAGAAAACAGGAGAAATTTTAGGTTTCTATAAAAAAAGGTTGGTTAACCGATAGTATAGATTAATTCATTGATTGTATGAAAATTTAACGTATGGCACAGTAGTGGAATATAAATTTCCTAAAATTATAGTGAGAAAATACAGGTTTGAAAATTGAAATTTACCTGAAACACAGAACTATTTGGAAACCCTGTCACAAGATGGGGAGCTGAGAAATGCTGTTGGGTCAGGAGGACTTGGATAGAGGAATCAACCCAGTGGTAATGTGCTGGGGGCCTAGAGTGAAGAGAGCCTGGCAGCAGATAGTTCATCCAGTAAAGAAGGAAACCACACAGGGTTCAGAAGATGTGGACTTTTAATCTGAATTCTGTTCTGTAGTCTTCAGGTTTTTTTAGAAAATATGTTTTTATTGATTTCGGAGAGAAAGGGAGAGGGAGGTAGAAACATCAATGATGAGGGAGAATCATTGATTGGCTGCCTCTTGCAGGCCCCCTACTGGGGATCGAGCCCACAATCCAGGCATGTGCCCTTGACTAGAGAACCCAGGACCCTTCAGTCTGCAGGCCAACGCTCTATCTACTGAGCCAAACCTGCTAGGCATAGTCTTCAGTTTTTAAAACCTAAGATGAAGGTGTTGTATGGTGCTTTCTCTGAATATATTGCAAATTATGAAGCAAAGAGGCCAGTGTGGCTAGGGTCAAGTAAATGAAGGGAAGACAGTGATGGTTGAGTTTTTTGTTCATCGGGTGGTGTTATATGTGTGGAACAGACTGCATAGGACCTGGTAAGGATTTAGGCTTTTAAAAAAGGAGGTGGCGGTGTTGGTGTTGGTGACATTGCCTCGGTAATTGAAGATATTGAGCATATGAAGATATGCAATAGGCAGGTAAACATAGGGAAAATGGTTAACATTGGGAGTGTAAAAGAAACTTAGAATCAAAATTTAAAAATCATTTTCTACTTATTAGCAAAGCTAAAATAGGACTAGTAATCTTACTTAGTGGGGTGAGGTGGGATTGACTCTTTCATTCTTTATTGATGGGACTTCTGATAGGCATATCACTTCTGGAAAGCAAGTTGGTATTATGGGCCAGGAGCCTTAAAACCTTCACATAATTCTTTCCCTCTCCAGGCACCCAATGAATATTTTTGTGTGCTGGAATGAGATACCATAAGTTCTGAAGGAACTTTTAGTGATACAGGAAATTCTTATGGTATATTACTGGTAAAATAGACTATAAAATGTAATCTCATATCAATTAGGCAAAGAAAATACATCAGGATGTATTTGGGATTATGTGTTTGTTTATCAAGCTATTTATATATTTTTTTACTTATTTATATTTTTACTTTTCATGTCTTTTGCTAGTATTTGACATTCATCAACTCATGAATTTTGTTACTTTCTGTGATTATTAGAGATTTACTCAGTTTTTCAAAGAAGCATTATAAAAATGTTTATTAAAAAAAAGAATAGGGCCATTGATTTCAAATCTTAATAGAAATATAACCCAGAATAAAGGAGAATCAAGCAAAAGATTCAGATCTATTCCCCAGAGAAACCAGAACTAATAGGGTTGTATAATGCATTTATCACAGGAACTTGCCCCTCTTCCTGGAAGTGGTTTTTTAAATTATAAGGATGAATTTCAGCTCTGAGTTTGTGTTTGCCACCATGTGATGTGTCTGTGATTGTGTTTCCTTTGATAAGAAATGTGTTTTCATTTCAGTGGCCTGATTGTTCCTGAAAGAGACGGCAATGAGACTGTCCCTGAGGTTGTTGCCACATCAGGTTATGCCCTGCTGCATTTTTTTAGTGATGCTGCTTATAATTTGACTGGATTTAATATCACTTACAAGTAAGATATTTAAGTCTAATATTTGTAGTTTTATTCAAAAGACTGTATACTTTGTTTTAACAATAATAATGACTAACATATATTGAGGGCTTACAGTGTGATAGGCATTGCAGTAAGCAGTTTGAATGTATTTTCACATTTAAAGTTTTTTTATAACTCAGCAAAATATGGGCACTGTTTTTCTACTTGTTTTATTATTGAAGAAACTAGTGGGAAACAATACATTGTTAAAGTGCTTGAACCACAGTTTCTACCTAGATCTTTCTGTTGTTGAGCTTTTCCTGGAAGAGAGGGGCATTTTCCTGCTAATGGATTAAAACATAGAGGGTTTTTGCTAAATACGATTTAACAAATAGTAGTAGTTTTCATGTACTCAGTGGTTGAACCATTGATAACACTTAGTTGAGGTCACAGAGGAAATGTCGACACACCGAATTTAGCAGCTTTTGGAATTTGTTGTGATATGGAGAGAGGCTAACTTGGTTGTTGCTAATCCTCACCTGAGGATATTTTTTCCATTGCTTTTCAGAGAGAGTGGAAGGGAGGGAGGAAGCAGGGGTGGGGGGGAGAGAAAGAGAATGTCAGTGTAAAAGAGACACATTGATTGGCTGCCTCCTGCTCATGCCCAACGGGAGAGGGGGGAAGCAGGGAGCGAACTCACAACGCAGGTACATGCCCTTGACCAGGAATCGAACCTGTGGCCCTTAGGTGAGTAGTCTGGTGCTCTAACCACTGAGAAACCATGGCCAGGGCTAGAGAGGCTTTTGTCTTTTCTATTTTTCCTCTTAAGAAATGTCCCCTGATTAAATGAACCTCAGTAAAGGAAGCAAATTCCACTAAAGGGGGACTGTTCTCTCTGAGGAGTAGCCTATTTTCTATCTCACTACTTCACTAATAAAACCACTTTCACTTCAAACTGAAAAAAAAGAAGAAATGTTTCTTTCTTTTTAAAAAAATATATTTTATTGATTTTTTACAGAGAGGAAGGGAGAGGATAGAGAGTTAGAAACATCGATGAGAGAGAAACATTGATCAGCTGCCTCCTGCACATCCCCTACTGGGGACGTGCCCGCAGCCAAGGTACATGCCCTTGAGCAGAATCGAACCTGGGAACTTTCAGTGTGCAGGCTGACGCTCTATCCACTGAGCCAAACTGATTAGGGCAATGTTTCTTTTCATAGGCTAGTGACTTGTGATAAAGAACTTCTGTGGCCCTCTTACAAAATAAGTTTGCCAGCTCCTGGCATAGGCAGTGATCTCAACTTGTAACCTTTATGTTGGGTTCTTTTTCTTCCCATTTTCTCATGATCTCAGTATTCATTCAGGCTGATTTGAAGCTGTCTCTATCTTGATTATTATGGTGATTCAGTCTTTCAGGCCCCCAGGGTTTGTGATTTGGCAGCCTAGGTGGCTTATCACTCACAGTCCTAGCAATGTGATTTTTAGTGACACAGATAGGCAGAAAGGCTGGGTTGAGGGGAGATGCTGATAGGTTGGTTGGGCACATATGAGATGTCTAAACAGGACGTTGATATCGGGATCTAGGATTCAGAATTCCTGTCAGAGTTGGGATGTCATCTGGAAATCAGTGGCATGTAGACAGTGACTGACTGGCCTATGGGGGATATGCACAGTGTTGGCCTATGGGGCTTGTGCACAGTGACTGGCCTGT
>PVJC01040772.1:0-15673 GCA_004026665.1 Murina feae | reverse complement strand
GCAAAGGGCCTGGGAAGCCCACCAAGCAGGCTGCTGACCCTCTGCCACCTCTTTCCCGCTCCCCGATGCCCCACAAAGGGCCTTGGAAGCCCACCAAGCAGGCTGCTGACCCCCTGCCACCTCTTTCCCGCTCCCCGATGCCCCGCAAAGGGTCTGGGAAGCCCACCAAGCAGGCCGCCGGCCCCTTGCCGCCTCTTACCCGCTTCCCAGTGCCCCTCCAACCCTGCCGCCTGTTTCCCACGCACCGGTCCTGGGTCCTGCGCTGTCCCGCCCTCCAGCCGCTCTGTGCACCCAGGGGGTCCCTCAGCCCGGCCTGTGCCCTCTCGCAGTCTGGGACCCCTCGGGGGATGTCCACCTGCTGGCGTGCCTGACCAGCCTAGGTGAGGGGCTTTAAGGCTGCCCACAGCTCCCATTGACCCAATGTCCCAGCAAGGCTGGCTGGACGCAGGTTCTGGAGTTTCTCTCCTATAATTGATGCTGTTCCTTTAAGGCCTGGCGTTGGTTTATCTTCTATAATTGATACACTGTTCCTTTAAGGCGGCCTTCTAACTACTAACGAAGCCTCCTGTGCCTCACCTCACAGTGTCTATAATGAAACAATTGTTACTTTTACTGGTGAGGCCCGTGCTGCTGTGTCCTTCAGCTCCCGAGGATTCTATGATTGTTATATTGTTTCAAATGTTTCAAATCTGTGTTTCACTAGAGCCAGTTTAAGCGGAGCGGCCGCAGCTTCACTTTCGCTCCTGCCGCAATGGAAACTGCCCTTTACTCAGGTCCGTGAGTGGCGGCCTCCATGTTGGCTGGGCTAATTTGCATACAGCCGCTCCGATTGGCTGGTGGGCATGGCTTACCCTGTCTCGGAGAAACGGTTAATTTTAATATTTCACTTTTATTAGTTTAGATTATAAAATCATCAGTTTTCTCTCTCTCTCTCTCTCTCTCTCTCTCTCTCTCTCTCTCTCTCTCTCCTTCCTTCCTTCCTTCCTTCCTTCCTTCCTTCCTTCCTTCCTTCCTTTCTTCTTCCTTCCTTTCTTTCTTTTGTTAATTGTCACCAAGTATATTTTTCCCATTGCTTTTTAGAGAGGGAAGGGAGAGAGGGAGGGAGAAAGAGAGAGAGAGAAACATTGATGTGAGAGAGACACATCAATTGGTTGCCTCTTGCATGCAACCTGACCAGGGCCAGGGATCTAACCTGCAACCCAGGTAAGTGTCCTTGACTAGGATATGAACAGGCAATCCTTTGGTATTTGGACTGGTTCTCTAACCCTGAGAAACACTGGCCAGGGCTCATCATTTATTTTTAAAATATGCTGGATAATCTTATTATTATAATACATTAGAAATTAATTTCTTGTTTTCAAAGAAATAGTCAATCAATTGCCATTTCTGTTTAGAGTTTGCTGTCATTTGTAGGAAATGAGTGACCTCTTCTGGTTTTGTAATAAAACTGTCTATCAAATAATGCTTTATTTAGCTGATTGTTTCCACCTTTATATCATAATTAGTTTCCCTTTGTAGTCAGAGGCATTTAATAAAATTATGACATTTTTGCTCTGTTTTATCCTTTGCCAGAGCGTCATAATAGATTGCTTTTACTTCTAAACAATTTCTACTTCTTGTTCTTAATTTTGTTAGTCTTTCTCCAAGGGCATGGTATAAAAGTTTGTCTGTAATGTTTTTATTCCTTGGCTTAGGGAAACATGTTTCAAGCATCAGGTTATGAGCAGGAATGTGATATTCTTTTTCAATTAGTTTGAAAGAAAAAAAGAAGAGGAAGAACAGATGGCAAAGGAGGGAAGATTGCTAAACCTAACAACTTAAGATAGTTTTAGTTATTTGGAGAATATAATGGAAGAATACTAAGAACATGCCTTCCCATTACTCTCTCTCTCTCTCTCTCTCTCTCTCTCTCTCTCTCTTTCTCTCTCCCCTATCTTAATTATTACTTAATTAATTATTTTTGACCAGTGATTTGCTCACCTATTTTAGTATGTTCTTTGCCATGTTAATCTTGACTTCACTTCCCTCAGTTCGCACTTAAAAGGGGGGAAAACACAGACACACACACAAAAGCAAACCAAGCACATAGATGGTGAGAGAATAATATTTTTTTAAATAAGAAAACCTTTTACTTCTCTTGTAATTTTAAAAATTGCTATGAATTCCTCTTTAGTTGCTTGCAGTTGATCAACAGAATTACCACCAGTTTTGAGATGATTGGGATACACTATCAACACATTGCCAAATAGCAGGTAAGAATTACAATTTTAGCAACATGTCTTTTGTACACATGCATTCCACATGGGAGGCTCACTTTATTTTAATCTTTAGTTAGCTGGTCAAGCCAGAAAGTAAATAAAATTTCCATATTTAGTTCAATATCTAGAATTTAAATTCATAAATCAATGGTTTCTGGGACTGTGCAGATAAAATTATCTTATAATTAAAAATAGAAAATATTATCACACTACAGTGGTCTAACATTTCTTGTCCAGGGAAATAATCAACCACAGCAAGCAAGGCCATCAAGTGGTTTCTCATTTCTAGTTTTCTCTTTCCTCACATAAAGACAATATTAATTTTAGCAGAACCAGTATAGTCAAGAAGGAAGAGAAAAATTTATTTGCATTCAATTTTAGGTCATATTTGTTAAAAATTCAATTTTAAGTAACAACAAGAAGCTACAATTTCCATATTTTTTCTCATCAATATACGAGCCCATCTTGATAAACTTATTACCTATTGATTTACTGATATTCTCTCAGGTTAAAATAATTGAGATAATTATCCTGATAACTCAGATGATAAGGGTGGGCTTTTCAGAAATAAAACAAAAGAGAATAGACTGGGATTACCTCCTACTTTCACTATAAACCAAGATCCTAAGTAGGTATTATTTCCTTTATTTAATTAACTGGAAAGCATGGGGAAAAGTCACTATATATGAAGTGAGAATTCAACAGCCTCTATGCTCTTTAATATTTTAATTAATCAAGATGAAGAGTTCGGAACTGCTTAGGCTTTTAGAAGAATGTCTGTGAACATCAGCAGTAAGAGCAGCAGTAGATGGCGCTAGAAGACCGTAAGTCTGTGAGGCAAATTCATGATTTTCCTCTTTGTCTTTCCTCCTTCAATCCCCAAAATACTTGTGAAGGGAGGATTGTCAGGGAGTTGAAGAGAGGGAAAGAGAACCCCAGCGGCGGTGGCAGTGGCGGGACACTGATTCCTTGTCTGTTTTCTGGACTGAATCCTGAAATACGTTTGAGAGGAAAGCACATGGCCAATTTGCTACCAAGATTCTGCTCAAGCCACATTAACTGTCCCAACAGTTTGAATAAAAAATAAGGATGTTTCACCCTGACTTCTGCCAGGGGTTCCTGCTGTTTTTTTTGCTGCTACTGGTAATTAAGGTCTTGCTGTTTGGAGAAAGCTTAATGAACGTATTTGTCATTAAGATAATTATTACAATTTTTTTCACAGACAACCCAAAATCATTTAAGAAATACACATTTTTCTCTTTTTTTTTCCTCAACAAAACTGACACGAAGACATTGGAACTTTTTTAAAAAAATTTCTTTAAATCTGAAATGGAGTCTGTTTTACAGCAACTGATTTATTTTGTATTCTGTAGACCCTTCAAGGCTGAGCCTTTCCTCCACAGAACTCGCACTGCCCCAGCCAGACTAAGCCCGTAGCCATGACTCACCCATAATAGTTTCAACTTCGAAGCACATTCCAGCCCTGCTTTTTCCCACAGCTCTCCTAATCCTCTTTCATAGGACCAGGAAGACTGCCTTTCAATCTAACAGAGGATGTTTCTGACATATTTTTTCAAGGCTATAAAAACTATTTCCAGATCCAGGAGTGGGGAATGATATGTGGTTGTATGGACAAATCAGTGGTTATCATTTCTCCTCCCAGCTAGCTACTAAGAGGGGTCTTAAAAAAAATCCAACTCAGAATTATTCTGTAAAAAATATACCTAAAGAAGCATTGCCTTTCCAAATCTGTATTCAGAAATAGTAAGAAATATAAAAAAAAAAATCAGTTCTAAAGATAAATTGTTATTGAATCTGGAATCAGATATTATATTTAAAATGTTTAATGACTCAGAGAAATAGTATAGAATATTTCAGCTTTATTTTCTCATTTATAGAACTTGGTTTATCTTATTTTATTTTTGACGTATAATTTATCATAAGAGTTGTTTGAAGTAAGAGCAATGGAATGATGGTTCAACTGAGAATTAAACTCAAAGCAGATGACAGACACTGCATCGTGGTTTTACAGAGCCATTCCTGTAGCAGATTTATGCTAAAAAAAAAAGAAAAGTCCTATGTAAGTGAATTGAAACAGGTGTGTCTCTCAAGAACTGTGACTTTAGAAGCCCAGACCAACTTCGACATTCATTTTCCAGGGATGAGCATTACACTGACGAGAAAGGATCCTCTGGGTTTATGTCATCCCTGGGAAATGAATGCCAACGTTGGTCTGGGAGCCTGCAGAATTATCAGCGTAGCTTCAGAAACTTCAAAAGCTGCTCTTGCCATGTTAGAACTCTATTTTGGAGAAATCAACAAGTGTGGCAAACGGGGACTTTCTGAGGACCTTCCACATTGTTCTGCTAAGATAGCTGCTAAGGCAAGAGTAAATGAGATCTTTGGGCTTGGGTAAATATTCATGGGCATATTAGCCAAGACTTTTTCAATTGCAAATTACTAAATTTAAATCAAATCAATTGAGTCAATACATAATACTTATGTAACAGCCCATGGCTCTGACATAAAAGACCTTTGGATTCCAAATCTTGAAAATTACCAGGGTCCATAGATTTACCTGTCTCTGACTGTTTTATTCTTCAGACAAAATAGAACAAGTATTCCCATCCCCCCTCTGCCCACACACACACCCCCACCCCCCCTCGCTAACTCCATAGGAGAAGTCCCAAGAATGCCTCTGATTGGCCTGGTTTAGATAATGTTTTTCCTAAACCAACTACTATATCTGGGGGATTACATGTTGCTTGTGCAGGTCTGGGTCATAAGTGCACCCTTTTAACTTGGGACACAGAAAGAAGGATTCTTTGTTTGAAAGGAAAAAAGACTCTCTGGACAGACAGAAATAATTTACGTCTACCACATTGTCATCCTTATCATACATTCCGCCCCAGACTGGGACATTCTTACTGACCACCCTTCTCTTCCACTCCCCTCCAGCGTTCTTACTGTTCCTTGACTACTAAAGGTTATTGCAGGTCAAGGCTGTTACTTTTTACTTCCCTTTCCCAGATCTTCTCACAGTTAATTTCTCTTGAATTTCAAGTCTTTCCATCTATGATTATTATGATAAAAATTGCCACCTTGTCAGTAGGTTTAATATATATATATTTTATGTGGACCAGATAATAAAATAGTGAGCCCTTTTCTGAAACCGAGTAAGCCCTGACAAAAATATATATCACAGCCGCTGTGATTCCACATCAAACCTTATCAGTAAGAATCGGGCATTTATTCTTTGCATCATTTGCCAGGCCTGGTAGAGGAAGACACCCACCTCCAGCAGAGACTCAAATGAATAAATGTTTCCTTATTTTAAGAATGGGCGCATAGCTCTGACCTTTCAGAGCAACCAAAGTAGGTTAAAAACAATCAGTTTCCAGCATAAAAACAATCAGTTTCCAGCAATGAGAGCCCTGGTAAAAAGGGTTCAGCTGGCAGGCTCCCCCTGCTCCCTACAGAGCCTAAGAATGCAAAGGGCCCCTGGTGGGCATTTCTGCAGTGCCTGCTCTGTGTGCCTCCTACGCAGCTGATGGTGATGCATGATCAGCACCAAATCATTACCCTCTTATCTTTAGGTGTTGCATAGTGTTCAAGAATTAACACTATGGAAAATAGTTATTAGTTTATTTGTTTATTCTCTGTTTCCTTCCTTTAAAATGCTTAATTCATGAAAATAAATCTGTCTATCTTAATTCTGTTTGTAGCACATATATTAGTATCTGTCATAAGTTGATAAATGTTTGTTGGGTTAATGAAAATGAATGATTCACCAAAATACTCAGTTTTCAACACCTTTATTTTATTTTATTTTTTAAATTATTCTTTATTGTTGAAAGCATTACCTATGTCACCTTTTTCCCCCCATTGACCCCATCTAGCCAACTCGCCCCACCCACTCGCCCATGCCCCAGGTCTTCAGCACCATATTGTTTGTGTCCATGGGTTATGTATCTATGTAAGCAGGGTCTTCCATTGATTACCTCTCACCCACCACCCTTCCTCACCTTCCTTCTGAGACTCCATACTCTGTTTCATGCTTCGAATCTCTGAATCCATTGTTCATTAGATTCCATATATGAATGTGATCATGTCTTTCTCTGACTGACTAATTTCACTTAGCATGATACTCTCCAGGTTGCTCCATGCTATCTCAAAGGGTAATAGATCCTTCTTTTTTACCTCTGCATAGTATTCCATGGTATAAGTGTACCAAATTTTTATCCATTCATCTACTAATGGGCACTTGGGCTGTTTTCAAATCTTAGCAATTGTACATTGTGCTGCTGTGGTGGCTTTGTAGTATAACTTGAAATCTAGTATTGTTCTGGCTTTTTTATACACCAATAATGAATTCTCAGAAAGGGAAATTAAACAAAGAATCCCATTTACCATTGCAATAAAAAAACTGAGATACTTAGGAATAAATTTAACCAAGGAGGCAAAAGACCTGTACTCAGAAAACTACAGGAAAAAAGAGATAGAAGAAGATGTGAACAAGTAGAAGAATATACCATGTTCATGGATTGGTAGAGTCAACATCATGACTATAACTCTAGGTAAGAGTTATAATATCAGCTTTCAGTCACTGCTTGCTAACATAGTGATGATAGCCTTACCTAGAGTTATAGTCACTGATTCATTCTGTCTACTCTTTGGCATGTGTCATGCCATTCTTGTTCCATTCAGATGTCTACATGGTTATCTAGCTTCGAAGATCTAACTCTGTGATCACTAATTTTAATTAATAAAATAGTTTTCCCATGCTTTATCTCTCCCTATCCTATATAATAAAGAGGGAATATGCAAATTGACCATCACTCTGGCCAATTTGCACCCACAACTGAGGCTAAGTTCCCATAACGAGCCTTAAGGTGCAATCAGCAGGGACCTGAGACTGCACGCCCACCGACCTCTTGCATGGGGCTTGACAGGGGACCTCAGGTCATGCCTTCCACCCGAAGGGCTTGACAGGAGACCTCAGGCTGCTTCCCCCGCCCTGGCACCAGGTCAGAGGAACTCAGGCTGCACCGTCTTCCCTGGTGCCAGGCTGGGGGACCCCAGACTCTGACAGGAGAAAGATTTTCATGTACATTTTACTAATTTTCTTTAATCTCTGACATTTCTATTATGGAAAAGGGCAAATAGCAATATTAAAATATTTCCTCTAATTAATCCTCTTTTAATGTGCACGAATTTCGTGCACTGGGCCACTAGTTTAAGTATATATGACATATGACATTATTCTTTTATGAGGAAGGTGATGGTGGGGGTGGTGAACTTTCTGAATATCACAGAAATCTGTATTGTCAGAAAATATCTTTGTTATCTTATAGAGTATATGAAATAGATCACAGCTTTGCATCTATCACCAGTAAACTCTCCCCGTTCTCAAAAACCTCCAGAATTTTGAATTCATACAGTTTAATCATTTACTGCCCAGTACTGAGTGCATTATGGTTGCATCTCCCTTTTTGCCATTTGATCAATAGTTATTCAGAAGTTTCATTCACAGGGTTTGGTATTGTTGTTGTTAATATTTCTGTTTTTTTTCCTTCTCAAATGTTTCTATGGCACTAAGATAAGTATTTATAACTTATTATACTGCTTTTCTCTCTCTGCAGACTTCTCATAACCAGTTTCCTAGTAGATAAGTCAAGTTTAATTGTTTAAGATTATTCAACTATTGCCTATATTGACTATAAATGAACATTTATGGCCATTTACTTTTGAAGAAAATATAAGTTTTATTTTCCATGACTCTTGTCATGTCTATGAGTTAGGGTATTTCAATCAATAATTAAACCTTGGCATCTCTTATACACAAAGCTAATGTTGGAAGTGTATATGGCTAAGTCAGCTTACATCTATTACTTCTTCCTATTGGAATGACAGCCAATCTTCAATCAATTGTGTCACTGATCAGCTAATATAATTTTACTAGAAGAGGATAGAGATAACTGACCGTATCTATCTAAATAAGTAAATAAGATTAAAAGTAAAGTTTTTTGGTTAATATTTGATATCAGCAACTATGGGAAAAATGGACAACTTATTTCAAAAACAGTTAATCAGACAAAGGATTGTTTGTATGTAAAGTAAATTCTAGTTTCTAGGGAGATCAGGTAAAGGTACTTCTACATACTTAGTCTCATCAACCGTACTCAAGCTAGTAGCATATTCCACACAATAAAAATCAATTGTGCTCTGTCAGATGAAAAATATATGCCAAATTAATTATTTTGGTCAGGTATATGGAGGTACAATTTATATAAAGTAAAATTAACCCTATTTTGTATGTAGTTCTATATTTTTCACAGATGATACTATTACTTAACAAGTACACAATCTGAATAGAGAACATTTTTATTAACTCAAAGAATTCCATCATAATGTTTTGCTGATAATATTTTCCTCTATGCTCAGCCTTTGCAACCAATGAGCTCTTTTCTGTTATTATAATTAAGATTTTAAAAAGACTTCATTATAAATATAAACGATTTTTTCCAATTAGAATACTATATTTGAGATCCATGTCAAGGTGGTATGACTCAGTTTTGACCTATGAACCAGGAGATCATGGTTTATTTCCTGGGTTTGGGTTAGATCTCCAGTAGGGGTCATGAAGGAGGCAGCCAATCAATGATTCTCTCTCATCACTGATGTCTCTATTTTTTTCTCCCTCTTCCTTTCTCTTTCTGAAATTAATGAAAAAGAAAACATATATTAAAAAAAATCAGGCATTATACATCTTTTGTTCTAGCTATATCTCTATATCTCTATCTCTATATCTATATCATCTATATATCTATATATCTATATATCTATATATCTATATCTATATCATACCCATATCCATATCTAATCTATATCTATCTACATCTATATCATCTATAGCTATATATCTATATAATTTATATTTATTTTAATCCTCACCTGAGTATTTGCTTATTGATTTTATTTTTAGAGAAAAGGGGAGAGAGAGAGAGAGAGAGAGAGAGAGAGAGAGAGAAAGAAACATCAATGTGAGAGAGAATATTGATTGGCTGCCTTCTGTACACACTCCAACCGTGAACTGAACCCACAAACTTTCAGTATATGGGATGACATTCCAACTAACTGAGCCACACCAGCCAGGGCTTATTCAAGATTTAAATAGGTATTATATGATTTTCCATTTTATTTAAAAAAGTTTTAATGCCACAATGCACTTTCAGCTAGTTTGATAGGACTATGGAAAAACAATACAACAAATTCCCAAAAGAGAATTTAGGATGTGAGATTTTATTATTTCAATTTGATACTTAAAGGCGAGATTATATAATATATAAATCATGTTTTAGTTTATAAACTAAAATGGCAAATAGAAAAGATAATACTTGATGTAAAATGATCATTTTATGTGAAGATAATCTTTTAATTTTAATTTTTTTATTGTTCTATAAAACACAAGGTTGTTTAGCCACTAAAATACTGGAAAAATGAGCACCTTTTCTTAATTTTAGGGGAGAAACCTATTATACTTGTCCACAGATTTCCACACTGGGTGATTTTTATTCTTTTGATAAATTCTTGTATTACTTTTAGCTTTTATGTAGTATAACTTTTTTTTCAGTATGAAGAGAATATCTTTTAACACTTTTTTGAGATGTACTTTTTCTGGCAAGCGTTCTTTATTCATTGTTTATTTAATAATGTAGATATGTTGCTTTCTTATGTGAAGAATATTTTCACTGAATATAAAAATTTTATTGACATTTTTCTTTTCACAGTTTATACATATCTTTTTACTTTTATATCACTTGAATGATCTGTAATGAGAAATTAGTGTTTATTCTTATCATTGCTTTCTTATATATATATGTCATTTTTCTTCATCTTTTTCTAATGTTTTTTCTAGCTTTGATTTTTAGTAATTTAACTCATTTGTTTCAGTTTGTTTAACTTTCTATCTAGTTGATATCCAGCTAATTAGATGTCCATTTAAAAAATATTTGAAAAAATTCTTCACCATTTTCAAATATTATTTACTTTACTTCACCACTTCCAAGTTCACACACACACTAAATAGAACATCACATTTTGAGAAGTATAACTCTACTACTTTCTAGCTATGTAGCCTTGATCAAGTTATTGGATTATATTTGCACAGTATCCTCATCTATAAAATGGTTAAAATAGCAAACTTACTTAAACTTACTTACATAGAAATTTTATTTAACTTACTCCTATAGAATTTACTATGGCCCAAGGGGTATTCAAAGTTCTTTGTGTGTATTAAGTCTAATCTTAATTACAACCCTATAGGGTAAATATTACTATTATTCATTTCATTTAATAACTGAGGTAACTTATTCAAGGCCAGACTGCTAGCACATGGCTGACATACAGTTGAACTCAGGCATCCTGGCTAACAACTGTTTGCACATGGTTATCATACTATGCTGCCTATTGAATGAGTCAAACATTTTAAATACTTAGAACAAGGCCTGTCAAACTGACAGAATAACATATATTTAAGCTTTCATTGTTAAAATATGCCTATTTTTAATTTACAGTTAGAGCCACTATATTTATGTGAAGGTTATCTAAAATTCAGGAAAGATGGGGAATGTATAAG
Source organism: Murina feae (assembly GCA_004026665.1). Classification (NCBI taxonomy): domain Eukaryota; kingdom Metazoa; phylum Chordata; class Mammalia; order Chiroptera; family Vespertilionidae; genus Murina; species Murina feae. The sequence goes on along the minus strand of PVJC01040772.1, from coordinate 4,777 downwards.
ATTGGAATGATCTTAGTGAAAGCATTTTGCTATGTAATCTAGGGGCCTATGTTTCATCAGGCTGTAAGGAGGGCAGCATGCAGTGCCTTCACGGATTTATGCCTTGTCAAAGTCCAGCTGGGTGTGTGGAACCTGTCTGATTGATAAACATGAACAGGCAGTACACTACTATATTTAGCTGAAAGTTCATTAAAAAAAAATGCAATCTTGGGTGGAGAATCAAACAACCTGCAAGAACTCAGAACTTCATCATTAGGATATTTTAAAATAAAAATCAGTTCTTCCAGTGCAAGATGAATAAAAGCAAGGGAAAGTTATATTCCTGTTTTTCAATAATATATTTTTCCTTTTAAAAAGTATTTTGTCAAATAGAACTATGTGGATTGCATGAAAACAAACAATTTTAGTACAAAATTTTTGTAGGAAAGAGAAACTTCTGTTACAAGGACTTATTCAGGTGAAAGCTGATTATTAAAAACTAGGGACCTGGTGCACAAAAATTTGTGCACTGGGGGGGGGGGGGTCCTTCAGCCCGGCCTGTGCTCTCTCACAGTCTGGGACCCCTTGGGGGATGTCCACCTGCTGACATGCCTGGCCAGCCTGGGTGAGGGGCTGATGGCTGTTTGCAGGCTGGCCAAGCCCCCTAGTGTGGACCCTCACCCCATGGGGGTGTGGCCAGCCTGGGTAAGGGGCTGAGGGCCGTTTTCAGGCTGCCCACAGTCCCTTCAGGGTTTGGGTCCCTACTAGGGTACCTGGCCAGACTGGGTGAGGGGCTGAAGGCTGTTTGCAGGCTGGCTACAGCTCCCATTGACCCAAGGTCCCAGTGAGGTTGGCTGGAAGCAGGTTTCTGGGGTTTATTTATCTTCTATAATTGAAACTTTGTTGCCTTGAGCAGAGGCTATAGCCAGCCTAATCAGGCAGTTTCCTCCATCGCTGGCCTCCTGTTTGCTCTAACTCCGTGGCTTCCAGTCACCATCTTGGCTGGGTTAATTTGCATATCATCGCTCTGATTGGCTGGTGAGCATGGCTTGGCTGGTGGGTGTGGCTTAGGTACAACAGAGTGAGGGTCAATTTGCATATGACTCTTTTATTGTATTAGTTGATTATAGTGTCCCCAACCCTAGTGACTTCTCTCCCTTTTGCCTTGTCCTTCTTTTTCTTATTATGGTGGCAGGGGTTTGGCTTTCTGGAGATTTATAATAAACATGTGTACCTTCTGCAAGTAACTTGTTAGCATGATGACCTTTGACTTATTTTGAACATTAAATTTGGTCTTTGTCCTTACAAATGCTTAAGCACTTCAGTAACATTGAACTTTTCAGAAGAAAGGCTTTATTTTTGTCTTCAAGCAAAACACAACTCAAAATTTGCTAATGTCAATGTCAGCATGCTGAGGTAAGCGCTTGCAATGTTTACTTGGTTTCTTAAATTTTTAATTTCTAATCTTACATTATGTTTAGTTTTTTATATGACTGAGAACACTATACTTTCATGTGACTACATTTGGCTTCTTAGGTCACATGTCTTTATCTACAAAAAATTGCAGTTCTTTCATTTGTAGAGTAACAGATTTTGATTAAAATGTCACCTTCAGGTTCTCTTTCCATAAAGTAATTCACTTCAGCTTTAACATTCTTTGCCATCTAGATTATCATCACATTAAGGTTAGATATTATATTTTATGCATCTTTTAAAAAAATTCTTTGTCATGAGCCATAACAGGAAATTGTTTGAATAATCAGTAATTAGTTATTTAACATATGATGTTGTTTGGGAAACCTTAAGGAGAAATAGGGTACGACCATTAGATCCATTTTATGCTTAGTATTTAGCAATCTATATACCACCCTTCTTAAAGATATGATATATTAAAGACTTATCAGAGGTATCAGAAGTTTCACACATGATGGTGTGTGTAGGGGGAAATTCAGAAGTATTTTGGAAACATTTTTTATGCTAGTCATGCCTTTTTTCTTATGATATAAAGAAAAAAGGATCTTCAAACAATAATATCTAAAAGAAAAAAAGGGAAATTTTCAGATTCAAGTCAGATATTATTTTAATTTTCTAACAAAATTTTCAAATGTGTGAATCTAAGAAGCTAGATCATGCATTGTAGTTATAAACTAACAAACAAACAAACATAAAAACCTCAATTAAAGTGTGTGCTAGCCCTGGTCATCTGGCTCAGTTAGTTGGAGCATCATCCCATACACCAAAAAGTTGTGGGTTGACTCCCCTTCAGGGCACATACCTAGGCTGTGGGTTCAACCTCTTGTCAGAGCATATATGGGAGGCAACTGAACAATGTTTCTCTCTCACATCAATGATTTTTTTCTCTCTCTCTCCTTCCCTTTCTCTCTCAAATCAAAGAACATGTTCTTAGGTGAGGATTTAAAAAAAGTCTGTGCTATAATAAAACGCTTCAAAACGATTTTCATTCAATTAGTTAAATTAGAAAAATTTGAGTTTCTAAACTTCAGTCAGCATCACTCTATATTGATATTTTTTATCCAACTCTATTAATTAACTATTTTTTCTGAAATATACTTAAAGATTTATTGTTGAACTATAACAGACTGCTATGTACAAGAGTCTCATCCTTTTGGGCCTTACCAGTGTATAAATAGACTGGAGGGAATGTCTCCAGGTGGTTTACATCTGCTGCTCAGGTAGAACTAATACAGTTTTTGTCTGCTCATCTCCCTCCAAATTCTCCCACTGGTAACAAATTGCCCTCTTGATCGCAAGAGTAAACTAATGTTTAAAAGTAAGACAATGTTCTCCCTGGAGAGCATTGCTCAGTGGTCAGAGCATTAGCCTGTGTACTGAAGGGCTGCTGCTTTGAATCCCAGCCTGGTCATGGCCTGTGCTGGGGGGCAACCATCAATGTGACGCCCCCCCCCCCCAGGTTTTCCCCTCCTTCCCTTCCAATCCCTCTAAAAAAATCAATGGAAAAAATATACTCAGCTGAGGATTAAAAAAAAAAAGAGAGAGTAAGCCAATGGTATCTCATCCATCAATGATTGGCTCAAGAATGGGAACGTGACTGAGATACGCATTACCTACATTATTTATAATGAGAACTAGTGGGAAAGAGCCTTTTATCTCTGGTCATGGAGACAGATGGAGTAAGCCCAAATCTTTTTATGTGCAAGTTCCCTGCTAAATAAAAAAGTTGGTTCTCAAGAAAAGGCCACCTTCAAATATGAGGGATGGGTGGACAGGCTAGCTGATGGCTTTTGAGTCTCCAGCTCTCATTTTGGAAAGTTCATTTCTTCCTTTGTGCTTCATCATTTTTTTTTAAGTCAAAATATCAATGGATTTGCTTAACTTAAATCAATTTAGAATTCTGTCACTGACAGCCCCAAAGTTCGGACTAGTTAAAGCAAACACATACATGACTATATTATCAGCAAAATAACAAGTGCGTCTTGTATCCTCAAACACAGCTACATATATATACATATATATTTGTAAAAAGCAGGAGGTTTTCCTTTTCATTTTTCTCATTGAAGGCATTTTCCTTTTAATTCTCCACATATCAACAACATAAACCTTAAAATCGAAGGTGAACCTAATACTTCAAACATGTAAGGTGACCACATTTTAACATTGGTAAAGCGGGACACCATTGACTGCTTGGCCGCCGAAAACCATATATTCCCTTCCCATTCTCCCTCTATTCCCTAGCTTGTCGTGCATTCTTTCCAAAAATTGGGACTTTTTTAAAATGCCGCGGGACGCGGGACAAATTGTTAAAAATCGAGACTGTCCCGCCAAAAGTGGGATGTCTGGTCACCTTAACATAAAGGTATTTTTAGTATCAAAAATTAATATGGCCTGGTGCACAAAAATTTGTGCACTGGGGCGGGGGGGTCCCTCAGCCTGGCCTGTGCTCCCTCACAGTCTGGGACCTCTCGGGGGATGTCCACCTGCTGGCTTGCCTGGCCAGCCAGGAATCAGGTTTATAAATAAAACCCAGGAATCTGGGGTTTATTTATCTTCTATAATTGAAACATTGTTGCCTTGAGCAGAGGCCCAGCCAGCCTAGGCAGGCAGTTGCAATAGAAGCCTCCTGTTCACTCTAGCTCCGTGGCTGCCGGCCTCCATCTTGGCTGGGTTAATTTGCATACAACTGCTCTGATTGGCTGGTGGGCATGGCTTAGGTGTCTCAGAGTGATGGTTAATTTGCATATTTCCCTTTTATTAGATTATATATATATACTAGGGGCCCGGTGCACAAAAATTTGTGCACTCGGGGTGGAGGGAGTCCCTCAGCCCGGCCTGTGCCCTCTCACAGTCTGGGACCCCTCAGTGGATGTCCTATGATGGCCCCAGTCTGCCAGGCGCCTTTTGTGTGTGTGTGTGTGTGGGTGTGTGTCATCACTGGGGACCTGCCCCCAGCCGCATCAGAGGCTCGGAGCAGTCCCTCCTGTGTGTGTCTACCTGCTGGGGACCTGCCCCAGGCACACCGTGGAGGCTTGGAGCAGGCACCCCTTCTATGTTGATCTCTCAGACTCTTGCCCTCCCCAGCATGTTGTTCTCTTTTTTGAGCGTGGCCAGGGCTGGGTGCGACCTGCCTCCCAAGCTTGCCTACTGCCCATCTTCCTCCAGCCACCAGAAAGCAGGGAAAACCCCGCCTCGTGGTCAGGCCAGCCTTTTCCTGCTCCCTGATCCTCGGAAGGGACCTGGGAAGCCGCCAAGCAGGCCGCCAACTCTTTCCCACTCACCTGTCCCCTGCTGCCTTCCTTTCCCACTTCCCAGTGCCGCCAAG
>PVJC01040771.1:0-15667 GCA_004026665.1 Murina feae | reverse complement strand
TGTATGATTCATTTCTAGTTGGTCCTTTATCATATCCTTGAGGGTCTCATTAAATTTATCGGCAGTCTCTAGCATTTTCTTGAAAAACCTAATAACCGTGATTTTGAACTCTATATCCTGTCGTTTTCTTTCCTCCATCTCTATCATTTGTGACCTGTTTCGTCTCCTCATTTTGGCTGCTTCCCTTTCTGATTTAGGCAATCTCTGTGAGGGATTAACCTCTAAGCCACTTGGTTACGAGAGTCAGCTGTGTCTACAGTGGGAGAACTTCTGTGCTGGAGACACCCTTATGGGGCAAGAGTTGTTTCAGTGGAGCTTTTATGCTCACTGCATCTTCCCCGAGTGTGTTCCTTGTGGATCTGTTTTGTTTAGGTTAGTCCCTCTCTGGCCACTGGGTGAGGCTGGCTCCTGTATCTTTAAGGAGGTGTTGCTGCAGAAGCCTCTGACGCACTTGGGAGGGGCGGGGCCTCGGGGAGTTCGCCGGGTGGGGCGGAGCAAATAGCTATGGCACTTCTCAGCCCTGCGCTGAGAGACACCAGGTCTCTGTGTCCCGCGTAATTGCTGTAAGCAACGCTGAGAGAAATCCGCTTTGAATTTCCTCCGGTGCCAGTCAGTCCCCCTTCTCTGGGTGTCTGTGGGACCTCAGAAACTCGCCTGCAACTGGAGTTCAGAGCCGCTGGGAGCTTGTGGCTCTCTCCATTTTGGAAAAGAACCGCAACCTCCATTACCAGCCCTTCCCCGAGCCCGTGCGCGCGCCTCCGTACCTCTATACTTTGCTTCCGCCACTCCTCTGAGTCTCAGACTCTTCTCTAGTTGTAAGATTTTCACTCAGCCAGCCGTCCTGTGGGTGCGAGTGGTGTCCATGTGTTCTTTTCGTGGTTTTTCTGAAATAGTTGTTCACAGTTGCATATACGGTGTCTACCCTATACCACCATCTTGTTTCTCCATAAAGGGATATTTTTCAAAAGAAGACATAAGATAGGCTAAGAAACATATGAAAACATGCTAAAAGTCACTAATCATCTGAGAGATGCAAATCAAAAGAACAATGAGGTACCATCTCATCCCGGTCAGAATGGCTATTATCAATAAATCAACAAATGTCAAGTGTTAGCAAGGATGCAGAGAAAAAGGAACCTTCTTGCACTGCTGGCGGGAATGCAGACTGGTGCAGTCACTGTGGAGAGCAATATGGAGTTTCCTCAAAAAACTAAAAATGGAACTTCCATTTGACCCAGTGATCCCACTTCTAGGAATATATCCCAAGAAACCAAAAACACCAATAAGAAAGGATATATGCACCCTTATGTTCATAGCAGCACAATTTACCATAGCTAAGATTTGGAATCAGCCTAAGTGCCCATCAGCAGATGAGTGGATTTAAAAGCTGTGGTACATCTGTACAATGGAATACTACACTGTCATATAAAAGAAGGAATTCTTACCATTTGCAATAGCATGGATGGACCTGGAGACCATTATGCTAAGCAAAATAAGTCAATTATCAGAAAGATAAATATCACATGATCTCACCCATTTATGGAATATAATGAACAATATAAACTGATGAGCAAAAATAGATCCAGAGACAGAGAAGCATCAATCAGACCATCAAGCTTTAGAGGGAAGATAGGGAAGTGTGGGGTTAAGGGGACAAGATCAACCAAAGACTTTTATGCATGTGTATAAGCATAACCAATGGACACAGACACCAGGAGAGTAAGGTCATGAGTCGGGGTGGGTGGAGGCGCAAGAGGGGATAAGTCCACAAATGTAATACCTTAATCAATAAAGAAAATTTAAAAAGAAAAAAAATAGATAATGAAATAAAGAACTAATGCAACCTAACAGCAACAACAAAAAAGACATACTGTATTCCAATTTAAGAATGACCATGGGACCTAAAGAGACACTTCTTTAAAGATGACACACTAATGGCCAAGATACATATTTTAAAAAATGCTCAAAGCCACTAATCTTCAGAGAGATGCAAATTAAAACAACCGTGAGGTATCTCTTGCCACAGGCCAAAATGAGTACTATCAACAAATCACGAAATGACAAGTGCTGGCAAGGATGCAGAGAAAGGCGAACTATGCACTCCTATATTCATAGTAGTACTATTTACAATAGCTGCTAAGATCTGGAAACATCCCAAGTTCCCATCGATAGGTGAGTGGACAAAAATTGTGCTATACTGGAATACTATGCAGCTGTGAAAAAGAAGTATCTCTTACACTTTCAGACAGTGTGGAGGGACCTGAAGAGTATTATGCTAACCTAAATTAGCCAGTAAGAGAAAGACAGGTATCACATGATCTCATTTATATTTGGAATTTAATGAACAAAGTAAACTGATGAACATAATAGATCCAGAGGTGGGTGGCGGCAGATGTGGCCCCTTTCCCAGGGGTCCAAGGGTTAGCTCCCTCCTTGGGGCCAGCAGCCAACCTTAAATGTCCATCCCTCCTCCCACCTAGTAGGCCCCAATCAGCCTGCTTCCCACCTGCCATGGTGGCAGCATGTAGGCAAGGGAAGGAGGTAGGGGGAAAGTGAGGAACCATGTGATGGAGGGCGCCAACTATGGTGGTATTGGTGTCCAGCATCCGTTACTTTAGTGCCTGGGCCAGCGACCATAGACTCCTCTCTGGTCCAGCCCTGATTAGCCTGGCCCTCATTAGCCTTGATCGCTGGCCAGGCCTAGGGATCCCACCCATGCACAGATTTTGTGTACCAGGCCTCTACTCGACAATAAAGATACATTTTTAAGAAAGACAATAAGATTGTGTTTTCACAAGTATTGGCAAGGATGTGAAGGGAACATACTGCACTGTTGGTTGGATTGTAAAATGGTGTAGCCACTATGGAGGTTCCTTAAAGTTTTTTAAATAGAACACCTGGGTATGGAAGGTCCAACATGGTGGCTATTAATCCTATGAGACAACCAATCACTGAATATGTAAACAGCTTCTGACAACAAAAAAGAGAAAGAGACCAAACAGAGAGACAGCAGGAGCCTTCTGGGAGCTACAGGAGATCTCCAGTGGAAGAGTGGGTAGCACCAGTGTTGCCTCACAATACCTTGATAGGTGTGTGGGAGCTTAATAGAGACTTTAGTCTACCTGAAGGATTGTTGCCACAGCACATTTATAGCTACACAGCCTGGTGCTTTCTGCTTCTGAACAAAGAAAGCAGGAACAACAGGGCATTACCACACCCTCCTGGTGTCTCTGCAGGGAGCTGCTCCAGCTGGCAGGTTAGTGACTCAGGTGCCAGAAGTACCTACTGGTTCCCAAGCTCTGGCAGTGTCTCCTGGACTCCAAGTCCCTGAAGTGCCTGCTGGACTCCAAGCTTTATAAGTATTGCCATGGAGTGCCTCCCCCAATAGCATGCTCCTTTACTAGATAAAGCAAAGAGACACTTCACATCTGTTTTCTTGACATTTAAACTGGGTATTCCAAGCAGACTCTCGTCAGCCTCATCACTGAGTCAGGCTTAGCTACATTTCATAACTGATTCCAATCCTTGATATGCGAATAAGGACACATTCTTGAGTTTGAATGCCACATTCATGGACAACAGGTATCTCTTCATTCCACGAAATGTATGTAGCAGCATACTAGCAATTAAAAATAAATCACGCCTAGCTGGTGTGGCTCAGTGATTGAGCATCAACTTATAAACCAGTAGGTCACAGTTTGATTCTTGGTCAGGGCATATGCCCAGGTTGCCAGCTCAATCCACAGTGGGGGGTATGTAGGAGAGAGTTGGCCAATGATTCTCTCTCATCATTGATATTTCTATCTCTTTCTGCCTCTCCCTTCCTCTCTGAAATCAATAAAAATACTTCAATAAATAAACAAACAAACAAACAAACAAACAAACAAATAAATAAATCCTGTATAATAAAAATCCAGTGGCCAAACGGCAGAACGACCAGAAAGACTGGTCAACTAGTCACTATGATGCACACTGACCACAGGGGGCAGATGCTCAACCACAGTGCACTACCACAGTGGGAGCACTGCTTGACTGGACCAGGATGAGTGGCTGCTACCACTGCAAACCCCAGACCAACAGGCAGGAACCCATGCTGCTATCATTGCCCCCTTATCCCAGACTCTTCCTCCTCACTCCCTGCCACCTTCTCTGGATGCCCACAGGCTGCACAGTGCCACTGTCGGACTCACAGAGCTGACTCTGGAGGTTGGGAGATGAATTTGTGGCTACCATGAGACTGAGGCCTACTCTGTTATCTCTCAGTGCTATTGTCCCTGAGCCCAATCTCGACCAGGTCCCCTGAAGAGGCAAGTGCTCTGGCTTCATGGAAGATGCCAGGCCAGGGAGCAGCTGTTCATAGGGTGAGTCCATAGCTGCTCAGCTTACTGGGATGAGCAGTGCTCCAACAGTGCACAAATCCTATGCAGGCCACAACACCCACCAGTGCACAAATCCTGTGCACTAGATCTCTAATAAATAAATAAATTTGGAACAGGGAAAATCAAGTTAGAACAGATTGTCTGTACCAGGTGGGGAAGGAATTGCTTCTATGTATCAGCCCCTGTGTTCATGGTGATGGAATCTGGTGAATACAGGAAACATAATGGCAAAGCAATTTTTCAGTAGAGAAAAAACAAACCTGCTCCTCAAAATGAGCAAAGCTTCTCCCCACATTTGCTTTAAATCGGGTCGTCACTCAGGGACACTAAGAAACAGTCAACCATGTCTAGTCATGTCACAATAGCAAAAACCTAGATTCAACAGATTCTTCTGAGAGTATCCTCCCTGTGTCACCTCTATTACACCAAAGCCTAATTTAATAAAGGTCATTGTGAGAAGGGCTACTGAAATTCATTACAGTATATCTCCTATTAACCTTATCTTTTGCTACCTCCTTTAGAAAAAGGATTTTTTTTAAAATAAGCCATTGTGATAGAGAAAGAAAATCTCATTCTCTATGTTTTTCTCACTAATTCTATTTTCCCTTCAATATAGCCCCTCATCCCTGGATGGACAATAATTCAGGGTCAAAAAATGCAGACATATGGGCTTGGTAGCAAGATAAATTTCAAACCAGATGCAAGGCTTTATACACATTTCACTAGATTTTACAATAGACTGTGGTGCTACAAGTCAATATTTCCACTGGAAATAGTGGCTCTCAGCCAGGGCTCAGTGTGATATTTTTTCCAGTAGTAACGAGAACCAACTATGTCTTTTTTCCAATAATTTTTTTCTATAAGAAGAAAGAAAACGTTTGATAAATTAGAAGTGGCCAGGTTCAATCCTTGATGTAGCTATAATTTTGTCCTTTATTTGCAGTTCCTCACACCTGCTCCAGTACTTTGGAGGCTGGGAATTCAAACCCCACACATTTGCTGGAAGCACAGAACTTGCCTTACTCCTTTGAAATTCCTTAAGACCTAGATATCTTGGCTGCATCTATGTAATTATGGCCCAATAGTTGTAGAAAAACAAACAAAAAGTTATGCATTCTAAAGATATTCACAACGCAATGCATCATTCAGGAAAAATAATACTAAATGCTTATTTAGTACTAGTGGCCCAGTGCATGAATTTGTGCACAGTGATAGAAAATTAGTTCGAAGAAATATTTTAATATCGCTATTTTCCCTTTATAACAGAAGTGTCAACCAAATTCACGATTGACAATGACAAATAGAAACATACGCATGTGATTGATGCCAGCAAGAGCTTTCTATGTATCGCGTATGTACCAGTCAACTTGGCCTTTTATAGATATAGAATAAACTTGCTTAATTAGACCTGTTTTCTGATTTAGTTAATTTTTTCCAGCCCAGTAAAGCACCCCAACTTCTCTTTCAGGTAATTGTCAGCAACACAGCAGTAAATATCAACATAATGCAGATTATTATTGTAGATCATGCAGGGAGAACAAAGGGTAAAGTATTTAATTGTAGCAGTGTTTGACTATATTCTGTGCAGTGAGAAAACCTGAAGTCATTTTCAAGGTCCACCCTTTCTTACTTCTTTTCAGTCAGGTCAAGTTTCTAAACTTTCTAAATCTCCATTTTCTGGCTAATGAAAACAAAATAGGATTCCACCAAGTCTTCTATCTACCCTCCACGACTTCTGTAAGGATCAAATAAGATGAGGCACAGGAAAATGCTTCACAGACATTTGGTTATGGTATAAAGTGTTTCCACCTGGCTAAAGTGTTCCTGGGCTGAAGAAACTGCAAGGAGGATAGTAGTCATTAGGGAGAGGAAGCTGGGTATTGCTATGTGACATCATTACTGGGACAGAGGGGAAGGATATATATATATATATATATATATATATATATATATATATATATATATATATTAGTGACCTATTGCACAAAATTCATGCATGGGGGTGTCTTTCAGCCCAGCCTGCACCCTCTCCAATCAGGGACCCCTTGGGGGATGTCTGACTTTCTGTTTAGGCCCTATCCCTGTGGGATCCCTGTAGGATCAGGCCTAAACTGGCAGTTGAACTTCCCTTTAGCAATCTGGGCCACTGGCTCTTAGCTGTTCGCCTGCCTGCTTGCCCGATCCTCTGCCTGCTGGCCTGATCTCACCCCTAACTGCTCCCCCGTGTCAGCCTTATAGCCCCTAACTGCCTCTGCCTGTGTGATCGCTCCTAACTGCCCTCCCCTGCCAGCCTGGTTGCCCCCAACTTCCCTCCCCTGCTGGCTTGATTGCCCCTAAACCCCTGCTGGCCTGATCTCATCCCCAACTGTCCTGCCCTGCTGACCTGATCTTGTTCTCAACTTCCCTCCCCTGCTGGCCTGCTCTCAGCACCAACTGCCCTCCCCTGCTGGCTTGATTACCCCTAAACCCTTGCTGGCCTGATCTCACCTCTAACTGCCCTCCTCTCCTGGCCTGGTCACCCCTTACTGCTCCCCACCCTCCCCACAGTTGGGGGTGACCTGTCCCCCTCTGCTGGCCTGATTGCCCCTAATGGCCCACCCTACTGGCCTGATGTCACCCATAACTGCTTGCCTCTGCCTGCCTGGTCACCCCTAACTTCCCTCCCCCATTGGCTTGATCTCAGCCCCAAAAGCCCTCCCCTGCTGGCCTGACTGCAGGACTGACTTCCAGTGTTTGGTCATCCATTAAATCATTTTGGATGTCACAGACCTTGGCTCTTTAGATAGATAGATAGATAGATAGATAGATAGATAGATAGATAGATAGATAGATATAGATATGCAGGCCTTGTACCAGAGACCATAGACTCCAGTATCAATAAGATCTAGTCCCTGTCCTCTAGTTGCTTTAGAGCATACAAAAGGTGAGACCCATAGCTTCAAAAAGAGTTAGCAAACCTTTGCTATTGATGTCTTGCATTTGCAATATATGTACGCAGTCTTATTGGCAGAAGGGAGGCCCTGTTGATTTCACCATTTTCAATAGCAAAGGATGGGGAGTGAATCTGCTAGTTCTTCATGAGCAGCATTTCATAAACTTCAGTCATTTAAATATGTCACAATATCAGTACATCCATATAGTATGTGCCATGCACTAGTAGTTAATCATTTTCTCTAAGTTTAATTCAAAGAAAAGTTCCTACCATTATAAAAACTGAATCAGCTGCCATAAATGGAGGCTAATCCTATATAATAAACACCCAATATGCAAATTGTCCTCTCAGGTGGTCGTTTGACTGGGAACCTGGGAGTTTGACCACCACTCGTTATGATGTGTGCTGACCACCAGGGGGCGGCATAGAACATGGTGGGTGTCAGCAATGTGGCACTCTCAGTGGGTGACCATGGAGGCACTACTGGCTCCAATTGGTCCTGATGAGAGTGGACCACGGTGGGATGGTGGAGCAGGTGAGCGGGTGGCACCAGGCCAAGGTGGGTGTGATCAGGGGCCCCATCACCCTGATAATCACCCTGCAGATGATGGCAGTGGGGGAGGGGCAGGGCCGCTTTCCAACTCCCAGGCATTGAGGGAGTTAGACGGGGGGTGGGGGGCAGTGCAGGGGGGCGGGGGCTGGCCCTGGTCAATCACCCTGCAGGTGAGATGGTGGAGCAGGTGAGGGGGCAGTACCAGGCCAAGGCAGGGTGCCAGATGGGGCTGTGGGGTTGTGAGGCTAGGGGCACAAGATGAGCTGCAAGGCTGGGGGTATGAGCTGGGCCTGATCGCCACAGGCACGAATTCATGCACCGGAATTCCAGTTATATAAATAAACACAATGGAAGCAAAGTTAAACAGAGCTTCATTTAAAAATTAAAATGTAGACCTACCTATCACTTGTTGTAATACTTTAAGCAAATATAAAATTTTTTTAAAATCAATACAATAAAATAAATAAATAAAAATTAAAATAAACAGTAAATGCACATGGCAATAAATCCAATCAATTTGCAAAAATATGTATCAGGAAATAAATTGCTTAAATGTGAAAGATGAAATAGTTTATAATCAACAAGCATGACCTTTATTTCACAATGCCACTAGCACTCAAATTTCCATCACTTTATTCAACTTGGCATAGTTTTAAATTTTTCTTTTATTTTCTGATCTTTTATTTTCTAAGGGAAAAAAAGTTTAATACTCAGAGGTTCTACCTGCCAAGGTGCTTGGCTTCAGGCCTGGAGAGAGAAGACTTGGCTTCTAGGATACCCGCTAGGCAGCCTATGGGGAAGGCACTCAACTGAAACCTCCAAAATTCCAAATATCAGTGAGGAGAAATTCCAAATATCAATGAGGGTGAAAGAAATAGGTCCATGGGGACTGGTTGGGCTGTGGCTGATATTAGAGTTATGGCCTCACAGGCTTTCTAAACAGGTATCCCAGAAGAACACACCTGCTTCCTGACTCCAAACTGTCCTGTGTGACACTATTCCAACCACTAACATGCCTGAGGTTTTTCAGGGGCTCCCACTAAAACCCCAAGTGACAACACTGGGTTTAACCATGGCCCCACATAAGTCCCTCCAGTCTGAAGGAGCCATGGCATCACAGGGCCTCTGAGAACCATTCCCTTTCTCCTCACCCTTACTTCTTAAAGAAGAAACTCTACTCCAGAGGAGTTTTGGATCCTGTCTCCAACAATATTCCCGCCCAGCACTGAGGGCAATGTCTTCCTCTCCCTTTCTACTTACTCAGATCTTACCTTGTTGCTCATTCTATTAAACCAAATCCTCCCTCTACTCCAAACATTGACCCTTCAATGGTTTGTACTCTACTTTGGCATTTAGTATAAGCACTGTCTTATGCAGTTGTCTTTCTTGGTGTAGTGATCTGCCTTTCAACTGCAAGTAGCCTATAGACTGTCAGGAATCTAGGGCAGTATTTTATGTCTTTGCATTCTACATAAGACCTTATACCAAGAATGAATTAATTTAATTATTTTATGTGAATTGCTTCCACCACAGGGTATCAAGCCAATCCCAGTTTTCAGTGTAACCTACTCTGCCTGCTGACAGGGAAACCCACAGTGACCTACAGGTGAGCATGGTAAATTCTGACTCCAGCAAGAGCTGGGGATGGAATGAGTGGAGCATTTATAACTGAAACACTCTCACCTGGCCCGTTCTAATGGAAACACTGATGTTTCTGGCCTGGCAGCAGAATCAAAGGTGGGGTTTTCAAGTTGTCTTTGAGGAAATGCTTCAGAATGTGAACTCTGGTAAACAGATCTCAGAGGGGCTGCCAAAAATCTCCCTGAACTACATATGTCAAATTCTGAAGTACTCTATTTCCAAACTTCTTATCAGAGCCACAAGAACCTTAGCTCTCAAAGCAGACAGCCATAGTTCCCTGACCAAAGGCAGTTATCCTGTGACTAGAACAGGCTCCATGGGCTCCGCTGAGGGGAGACAAGGAGACCCCAGGGTTCAATAAACTCATCTGAGTCATGTTAGAAACTTGTGCAGTTAAAACCCATGTTAAGAAGTCATTGAATGACACTCAAGCTAAAATCACATCAGCTGCCACTGTGTTTCATCAGATAAACTCTGAATGAGCTCTCCCAAAGAAAAGCATATATCTTCAGAGAATTACATGATGTTTCATTTAAAACTTGCACTATTTTAAAACCACTGTCAAATAAAGTAGGCTCTAGTCATCTAACCTCCCCCATCCTTGGCATATTCAATTTTTCTTTTGTTACATCATAGATATGCAGCTGGATTTTCATCTACTTTTAGGTCCTGGACTAGACCCTCCAAAGTACCTTTGTCTTTATCTCTTCTCCTTCCAGAAAATTTGACTCACTTGCCCTTTACTAATCAGTTTTTCTGGACTCTAAGCTTTGGTGGTAAGCCAGATCCAAACCTCTAAGACAGGGGTGGGGAACCTTTCTCTGCCCTGGGCCATTTGGATTTTTATAACGTCATTCTCAGGCCATAGAAAATTATCAACTTAAAAATTAGCCTACTATATTTGGTCAAATATTTCATTAACTAACCCCTAATGTGATGGCTGAAACTGCTTCTCTTTGGTGAGGAGTATGATGTTACCTGGTATTGATGATGTTGCTACACATAACTGCTTTTCCAGGTTTGTGTACATGAGTCAGGAGTGCAGTCGACTCTTTGTGGTGGCTGTTTTTGAAAAGGACTGCTCATGCTGTGAGAGCAGCCCACCCTAGTCCAAGGAGCACTGAGCCTCTGCCTAAGGAGCAGCAGACACATGAGCAACGCACCCATGTCTAAGAAGCAGCAGCCCTGCTCAGCTGGCCCTATCTGAGGAGCAGCAGCCAAACAAGCAGCCCGCCCTCATCTGAGGAGCAGCAGCCGCATGAGCGGCCTGTCCCTATCTGAGGAATACTAGCTGAGTGAGCAACCCTCCCCTGTTCAAGGAGCAGCAGCCACATACATCCTTCACCCATCCAAGGAGCTGCCATTTGTGCATCTCACCCACATCTGAGGAGCAATAGCCCTGTGAGCAGCCAGCTCCCATCCGAGGAACAGCAGCTGTGCAAGTGGCCCCCACTGTTCGAGGAGCAGCAGCCTCGATGCAGCTCACCCCTATCTGAGGAGCAGCAGCCTCAAGAGCAGCCTGCCCTCCTCCAGGAAGCAGCCTGCACTCATACAAGGAGCAGCAGCCCTGTGAGCAACGTACCCTTGTCCGAGGAGCAGCAGCCTCATGAGCAGATGACCCCATCCAAGGAGCAAAAGCCCCCGCAAGCAGGCAACCCCATCCCAGGAGTAGCAGCAACACAAGCATCCTGCCCCCATCTGAGGAGCAGCAACCCCATGAGCAACCTTCCCACATACAAAGAGCAGCAGCCATGCACAGCCCTACTCACTCTGAGCAGCAGCAGCAGCAGCTGTGTGAGCACTCTGCTCCTTCCAGCCAGAGGATCCACTACTGCTGCAAACAGTGCCCACCAGAGGAGCCATCACCAACTGAAGAGAAGCTATTGCCATGACTTCCCAAGGAGAAGCTGCTGCTCAAGGAGCCACTGCCACCCAGGGTGCAGCCCCTGCACAACTAAACAGCTAGATCATTTGGTGAGGTAGATATCCAAAAATGGGTAGATAAAAAAAACCCTCAAAGGAAAGAAAAGGAGGAATCACCAGAAAAAGGCTAAGTGAAATAGAGGCATGCAATATGTCAGAAAAAAAAATTCAGAATAAGGGTCATACATTTCATAAACTGGATGTTGAAAAAAATAAACAACTTATGTAAGAATCAAGAAGAAACAAAGAGTGATTTGACTGCAATAAAAAACACCATTGAAAGTTTCAACAGTAGACTAGAAGAAGCGGAGAACCAAATTAGCAAATTAGAAGACGGGGAGCAAAACACATCCAAACTGAAAAGCAATTGGAGAAAAGGGTTAGAAAACCTATTTGAAGAAATAATGTCAGAAAACTTCCATGACATGGGGAAGAAAAAAGTCACACAAGCACAAAGAGTCCACAATAAGTTAAACTCCAAAAGACCCACACCAAGACACTTTATAATTACGATGGCAAACGTTATGGACAAAGAGAGAATCTTAAAGGCTGTAAGAGAGAGAAAGAAAATTATGTATGAGGGATATGCCATTAGATTATCAAATGATTTCTCAACAGAAACACATCAGGCCAGAAAGGAATGTAAGGAAATTTACAAAGTTATGCACAATAAGGGACTGAATGCAAGCATACTCTATCCAGCAAGGGTATCATTCAAAGTTGAAGGGGAAATAAGGAACTTCACAGACAAAAAAAATAAAAAATAAAAGACTAGGGAGTTTATCACCACCAGGCCAGCAAGGCAAGAAATTTAAACAGACAGGAATAAAAAGAATAAATAAAAGGGAAAGAAGGAACACAGGCACAAAAAATAAAAATGGCTACAAACAAGTCCCTATCAATAATAACTTTAAATGAAAACAGACTAAATGCTCCAAACAAAAGACATTGAGTGGCTGAATGGATTAAAAAAAAAAAAAAACATGACTCATAATGTGCTATCTACAAGAGACCCACTTCAGAACAAGGGACTCACACAGACTGAAAGTGAAGGGGTGGAAAAACATCTTCCAGGCAAATGGAAATGGAAATAAAGCTGAGGTAGCCATACTTATATCTGACAAAATAGACCTCAGAGGGAAGGCCATAATAAGAGATAAGTAAAACCACTTCATAATTCTATAAGGGATCAATACAGCAAGATGATATAACCCTGGTAAACATATATGCACCCAATGCAGGAGCACCCAAATACATAAACAAACTCTGGGAAGATATCAAGGGAAAGATCAGCAACAACACAATCATAGTAGGGGACTTTAATACCCCAATGACATCACTGGATACATCCACTAGACAAAAAATCAGCAAAGAAAGAGCAATCCTAAATGATTCACTAGATTAGATGGACTTATTTGACATCTTCAGAACATTTCACCAAAAGCCATAGAATATGTGTTCTTTTTAAAGACATTTTCAGATAGAACACATATTGGGTCACAAGTAAAGTCTCTCCAAATTCAAGAAGATTGAACTCATATCAAGCATCTTCTCAGACCACAATGGCATAATATTAGAAATAAACCACAATGAAAACAATAAAAAAATTCAAACATTTGAAAGCTGAATAACATGCTATTAAACAATAATTGGGTTACCAAAGAGATTAAAGAAGAAATTAAAAATATCCTGGAAATGAATGTCAATAACAACACAACAATCCAAAATCTATGGGAAACAATGAAAGCAGTACTGAGAGGAAAGTTTATAGCTGTACAGGCCTACCTCATAAAAACAATAAAAAATGGTACTAAATCATATAACTCTACAACTTAAAGAATTAGAAAGAGAGCAACAAGAAAAGCCCATAGTGAGCAGAAGGAAGGAGATAATAAAGATCAGAGCAGAAATAAATGAAATAGAGACCAAAAAGAAATACAAAAGATCAATGAAACCAAGAGTTGCTTCTTTGAAAGGATAAATAAGACTGATGAACCTCTAGCCAAGCTCACCAAGAAGCAAAGAGAGGACCCAAATAAACAAAATCAGAAATGAAAGAGGTGAAATAACAACAGATTCCACAGAAATACAAAGCATTGTTAAAAAATACTAAGAACAACTCTTTCAACAAACTAGACAACCTGGAGGAAATGAACATATTCCTAGAAAAATACAACCTCCCAAAACTCAATCAGGAAGAATCTAAAAATCTCAATAGGCTGATTACTATGGAAAAAAATTGAAGCAGTCATCAAAAAGCTTCCAGCAAACAATAGCCCAGGGGCAGAAGGCTTCACAGGGGAGTTTTACCAAACATTTAAAGAAGAACTAAAACTATCATCCTCAGACTATTCAAAAAAATTCATGAGGAAGGAACACTTCCAAATTTATTCTATGAAGCCTGCATTACTCTAATACCAAAACAAGATAAAGACTACACAATGAAAGAGAATTGTAGGCCAATTTCCTTCATGAATATAGATGCCAAAATCTTCAAAAAATTCTAGCAAATTAGATCCAGCATTACATCAGAAAGATCATACACCATGATCAAGTAGGATTTAACCCAGAGATGCAAGGATGGTACAATATCAGTAAATCACTAAATGTGATAGATCACATAAACAAATTGAAAGATAAAAATAATAGAGTCATAGAAATTGATACAGAAAAAGCATCTGAAAAAATCCAACACCCTTCATTGATAAAAACCCTCAGTAAAATGGGAATAGAGGGATCATACCTCAACATAATAAAGCCTTATATGACAAACCTACAGTCAACATTATACTCAAGGGGAAAAACTAAAATCATTTCACCTAAGAACAGGAAGAAGACTGGGATGCCCACTTTCACCACTCCAGTTAGACATAGTTCTGGAAGTGCTAGCCATAGCAATTAGAAAAGAAGTAAAAATAAAAGGCATCTAAGTAAGAAAAGAAGATGTAAAACTGTCATTATTTGCAGATGACATGATATCATACATAGAAAACTCTAAAGATGCCATCAAAAAATTATTAGACTTAATAAATGAATTCTGCAATGTAGAAGGATACAAATTTAATGCCAAGAAATCCATGGCATTTCTATACGCCAATAGAGAACTTAGCAAAAGAGAGACTAAAAACAAACAAACAAACAAACAAAAACCATTTATAATAGCACCAAAAAAATTGAGATACCCAGGAATAAACTTAACTAAAGAGGTAAAAGACTTATACTTGGAAAACTACAAGACACTGGAAAAAAGATAGAGGAAGACATAAACAGATGGAAGAGCATACCGTGCTCACAGATTGGTAGAATCGACATTATTACAATGTCCGTGCTACCCAAAGCAATCTATAGATTCAATGCACTCCCCATTAATGTACCAACAGCATATTTCACAGACTTAGAACGAACTCTCCAAAAATTCATCTGAAATTTTAAAAAAGACCCCAAATATCTGCACCAATCCTGAGAAAAAAGAACAAGGTAGAAGAGATCTCAATACCAGATATCAAGCTGTTTTACAAAGCCTCTGTTCTCAAAAATGTCTGCTACTGGCAAAGGAACAAACATATAGATCAATGGAATAAAATAGAGAACCCAGAAATCAACCCAAACCACTATGCTTAATTAATATTTGACATAGGAGGCAAGAACATACAATAAAGTCAAGACAGTCTCTTCAATAAACGGTGTTGGGAAAATTGGACAGATACATGAAACAAAAATGAAACTAGAGACCAACTTATACCATACACAAAAAATAAACTCAAAATGGATAAAGGACTTAAACATAAGATGGGAAATCATAAAAATATTAGAGGAACCCACAGGCAGCAAAATCTCAGACATATGCTGAAGCAGTTTCTTTTTTTTTTTAATTTATCTTTATTGTTCAGATTATTACAGTTGTTCCTCTTTTCCCCCCCATAGCTCCTCTCCTCCCATTTCCCACCCCAACCTCTGTCCTTGCCCCCCCACTGTCCTCATCCATAGGTGTACAATTATTGTCCAGTCTCTTCACGGATCCCCAACACCCTTAACCCTCAAAAATTGTCAGTCCACTCCCTTTCTATGCCTCTGATTCTATTCTATTCACCAGTTTATTCTGTTCATCAGATTTTTTATTCACTTGATTCTTAGATTCACTCGTTGATATATATTTGTTGTTCATAATTTTTACTTTCCTTTTTCTTCTTCCTCATTCTCAAAGGATACCTTTCAGCATTTTATATAATACTGGTTGGG
>PVJC01040770.1:0-15652 GCA_004026665.1 Murina feae | reverse complement strand
TAGGGATGCATATGTCCTTTCTGATTGGCGTTTCTGGTTTCTTAGGATATATTCCCAGAAGTGGGATCACAGGGTCAAAAGGGAGATCCATGTTTAATTTTTTGAGGAAACTCCATACTGTTCTCCACAGTGGCTGCACCAGTCTGCATTCCCACCAGCAGTGCACGAGTGTTCCTTTTTCTCCGCATCCTCTCCAGCAGTTGTCGTTTGTTGATTTGTTGATGATAGCCATTCTTACAGGTGTGAGATGGTACCTCATTGTTGTTCTGATTTGCATCTCTCAGATGATTAGTGACTTTGAGCATGTTTTCATATGTCTCTTGGCTTTCTGAATGTCCTCTTTTGAAAAGTGTCTGTTAGAAAGAAAAACCATTTCAAGATATTGGTCACGGGATCTGATGATATCTTGAAGACTAATGAATACCAGATTTTCTAGGAGAATCACATTTATCTACATATGCATCTCTCCACACATTGAGAAAGTATATAAACGTTAAAACAGAGAAATTGCATTTTTGAGTTCTTAAAATTTAGACAATTGCAATAGCATCACAAGTGTTTTTGCCACTGGCCTCCTCCAAGCTCTTCTTCCTATTGCAGGCATGGCAGGTTTTTGGAAATGCATATTTGATCATCTCACACCATTACTTTGATCTTTCTCAGAATAAAGACACAGACACCTTAGGATCTGTCCACAGGGCAGATCTAACTGCTCGCCTGCCTGCCAGCCTGATTGCCCCCTATCCTCTCCCCTGCTGGCCTGATTGATGACTAACTGCTCCCTTGCCAGCCTGATTGCCCACAACTGCCCTCCCCTGACGGCCTTATCACCCACAACTGCCCTTTCTGGTTGCGATTCACAGTCTCTGTGTGAGGCGCCAGAGACACTGGGACCGGCCTCCTCCAAACTGTGGAGCCACGGGACCCCCAGCCCTCACCATATTGAGCTGCTGCTGGCCCCCGTCTCCACTGTGTGTGCAGCCATCTTGTGGTGGTCATCTTGCAGCAACATTGTGCACTAGGGCTACCTAGGTTTTTATTAGTATAGATAACATAAGGATAACGTTTTGATAGGCTCCCTCTGCTATAACAAATTATTATAGGCTGAGTGGGTGGCTTAAACAACAAAAATTTATTTCTCATAGTTTTGGAATCTGGAATTTTAAGATGAAGGAACCAATTGATCAGGTGTCTGGTGAGAGCACTTTTCTGGTTTGCCCGTCTTCTTACTGTATCCTAACATGGTGAAGAGAGAGAGCAGTCATTTCTCTTATGTCTCTGCATATAAGGGCTCCAATCTCACTCATGAGGGCTCTACTCTTATGGCCTAATTACCTCCTGAAGACTCGACCTCCAAATACCATCACATGGGAAACAGGCTTCTAACATAAGAATTTTGGAGTGGGGGAGGGGGGCTGGGGGAGCACAGACATGTTAGTACAATGCAGGTACAGCATATTTGTTATGGGAAACTATTTGTTACAATGTTTATCAGAGAAAAAGGTAGTTGTTTACTACTGTTATAAGCCATCTCTATTCTAGGAAGATAACTTTTTCATCTACCTTAGTGATAATTAATTTAGCCAGCCTTGCGAATCTATCTCTAATTAACTCAGCTGGTGAAAAAAGAGTGCAAAGTCCTAAAATTCATTAAAATGAGGAAAGAACTAGAGGAATATTTAATTCTTTTTAAGTATGTTTACAAATAGAGTCAATTTAAGACTAAACCACAGAACCTAAGTATTGTCCAAATGGTGCCGTGTAATAAAAATAGCCTGTAAAATAATTTTGTGCATTTCTGGGTTAAAGTTAAATTAGTTGTGATTTTTATTGAAGAGTGTCTCACAGTCTTTAATGTAGTAATCTTCACTGGGAATCTTTAGGTGGGGAGGGTGAACACTGCACTTAATAAATTCATCTGGATGCACAATTCTTTTTCAGGAGTAGCTCCCCAAGGCTTGGCAATGCTGATGGTGGGGTACTTTACTTCTCTGTAATTTTATCTTCATGTATCAGATGTACACTATGATTAATATGCCTAGAAAAAGGGAAAAGAAAAGAGATAAGCCCTTTTGAAAATGAAGTGGGGATATCAGGCTTAAACAAATGGAAAAAGTCTTTTAAATCTAGAATCAGATGGAAAATGACACACTCTAAGCACTTTTATTCTACCCACACTGTGAATTTGAGGTGTTACTCCCTTGTCTAAAGTATGCCCCCACAGAAATAAAACTAACCCTAACACTTGTTGGTTGAATATAGATGGCACAACGGTTAATGATGTTTTCACAATGGTGAGAGAGACCTAAGTATTTTCTTCATTGTACAACTCACCCTGAATAACTAGTTTCAGTACATAACTTTCAAGTATTAAATTCTTAAGGTAATTAACTAGAACTTCCTTTTGAAGGATCCGCCACTAAAGCATCAAAGTATATTAATTATTTAAGACTAGTGGCCCGGTGCACAAAATTCATGTATGGTGGTGAGGGGGTGTCCCTCAGCCTGGCTTGCACCCTCCCACAATCTGGGACCGCTGGCTCCTAACCACTCACCTGCCTGCCGGCCTGCTTACCCCCCATTGATGACCTGCTTACCCACAACTGCCCTCCCCACCACCATCCTGCTCACCCCCAACTGACCCCATCTGCTGGCCTGTTCACCCCTAACTGCCTTTGCCTTGGTCCTGACACCATGGTTTGTCCAGAAGGACATCTGGAAGGTCTCTCAGTCTAATTAGCATATTACCCTTTAATTAGTATAGATGCTTTGTTAAGAAATGTGGTTGGTTTTAATTCATATAGCCAAATAAATTTCAAAGAATACATTCATTAAATTTTTCCATTATGTTCTTGTTGCTATTGGAATGAATGTTCTGACCTTTGAAAATGATGAACAATTCAGAAATTAAACATTTAAAAAATAGTATTAAACTGTGAGGATACTGAAGAGTTGTTCTGATATTGACTGGAGTTTGATGCTGGTATCAATTTCATCTAGCCTTTCTTGCAATACAAATAAATAAATAAGTTACAGTAGCTGTAAGGCAGACATATGCATAATTTTACTGGAAATTTAAATACAGAATTTTATGAGTCTTTCTAAATCAAGTAACATGGTGTAATAGCAAAACAAGTTCTGAACTATAAAATCTGGTCAGATATCAAAGGTTTGAATTTTTACATAACACATTTTATTACTTCTAATTTTTATTTACCAAATACCTGCATGAAGAGGTAAATGCTTAATAAACTTCTGGGTAATTAGTATTTTTATTCAAATACAGTATTTTAGTTATATAAACTTATAAACAACTAAAAATTGTGTAAATGTTTAAGTACAGAATATTTAATGTGATGACATTACCAAAGAAATGTTATATGTGGATTTCAAGGAAAAAATGTTATATGCTTATTACCGAAGAAACATTATATGTTATTTTAGTTGGGTCTTAATATGTGAGTAGGGCTTTACAAGGGAATAGAAAGTGGTGATGGGGTGGGGGGATGGGAGAAGCATAGGATTGCCACATTTGGCAGGTAAAAATATAGGGTGCTTTTGAGAATCTTTTGTTTTTATGACATTCCAAACTGAGAGGAAACACTATAGACCTAAGATTGATTAACATTAACTTGCATATTCTAGGAGTAATCCTCAATCAGCTCAAGCTTGAGTTTCCAATTATGTGGAATGCCAAGCTACCTTTATATAGTGAAATGGAAGTCAGTGGGGCTCAAGTGGCTTAAAAATTTTGAAGTTTGAATTACCCATTATGGAGAAAGGTAGTGATTACTGACTAGTACCTACTAAAAGGATTTCCTCATGTCATTGTTAGAAACTGTCTTTCCCCATATATTCTTTCAAAGAGCCATGCACTTGAGACAATGTAAGAACGTTTACACAGATATAAATAAAGGTGTAGTGTCCTAGTTGGTTGGGCTGACCTGGTGCCAGTGCTTGTCATAGTGTGGTCATCTGGATGGTCATTGCTGTTTGGCAGTTCCATCAATTTGCATATTACACTTTATAGTCATAGATAATTTATGCTAACCAATTTTCTCAACACAATTGATTGACAAGATTTTCCCATCCCACTTTAGTTTGCAATGTGTTATTTTGCATGTATCTAATTGATATCGATATAAACATTGATATATTGTCTATTTTGGGACCATCTACTATGTTGCTTTTATTTTACTGTTCACTCTTAAACCAGTTCCACCCTTCTTGGTTTGGGTAATGTCAGGTGGCTATGGGGCCATCATCCTCAAACTCTTCGACAGCAGTAAGCTTAAACGTCCAAACTTAGTTCACTGTTGATTTATTTTCCAGACAACTTTTTCAATAATTTTGTCAATTCCCCTTTTTAAAGGAATTTAATTAGAATAATATCAGGACCATAATCTGATAACAACTAATAATTTTAAAACAGGTGTCTCTTCAAGGAATATAATAATAATAACAAAGTTTAGTAGATGTCTTTCATATACCATTATTCTAAGGCATTCTCATTTACTAACTCATTTAATATCAAATACACTCACTTTCTTATCTGACTAACTTTCAAAGGTTTGAGTGTATTGTCTATGAGAACATCCACATTTCTTTTCAAGTATGAGCACTCTGCTGAACTGTGTAAGACTTAACACCTTCCTATTCAATAGCTCTTCTTTGATGTCTAAAAGGTATGTCAAACTTGACATCCTCAAACCAGACTGCCTTCCCCATTATAGCTAATGGCTCCATTTAAAAAACCATGCAGTCCTAAATGTCTCTTTTCTTTCTCTCATACTCCACATGTAATCTACCTTGTGTTCTATGGTTCTGCTTTCAAAATATATCAAGAATCTGAATGTTCTGAATGTGTTTTGCAATGGATATATTTCTCAACACTTCCACTGCTACTACACAGGTCCAACCCATCTCTTCTTGTATTGCTGCAGTAGCCTTCTTAGCAGTTGCTTTGCTCTCACCCTCGCTCCACTAGGGTCTTTTTCCAGAACAGTAGCCTGAAGGATTGTGTTTTTTTTTAAGTGAAATCCATTCTTTTTTTTTAATACATTTTTTTTTTATTTTTTCACAGGGAGGAAGGGAGAGAGATAGAGAGTTAGAAACATCGATGAGAGAGAAACATTGATCAGGTGCCTCCTGCACATCTCCTACTGGGGATGTGCCCGCAACCAAGGTACATGCCCTTGACTGGAATCGAACCTGGGACCCTTGAGTCCACAGGCTGATGCTCTATCCACTGAGCAAAACCGGTCAGGGCTGAAGGATTGTTTTAATAGGTGACTCAGATAATGTCATTCCCATGGGAAGAACCTCCTGTTCCCTCATCCCCCCAATCTGCTCCCAGTAAAATCCCAAATCTTTATAGTAACCTAAAATGCTACTTTAACATTTCAATTCACTACTCGGAATTCTAAAGTACTCTGAAATAAGATGGGATGCAGAATCTCACAAAATAGAATTTAGCCAAAATTACAACATAATTACAACATACACAAAGTTTTATGAGCCATAGTAATCCTATCACACAGGAGCCAGCGGCAGTTTCCAGCGCAGGGTTAAAAATGTCAGGAAACAGAGGCAGAACTAAAAATTCCAGTGAATACAGTTGGCTTTCAAAGCCTTTGGATAGTATAGCTTCTTATGTTTCTATTCAAATGCCTATATTTGTTAAATCTTTCAATAAAACCCTTTGTAAATTTGTGTATATAAAAGCCAAGAGACTGGAATGACCAGAACAGTTGGTCTCTATGGCATGCTGTGTAGCTGACAAACTGACCCAATAAGGGGTGGGGCTAGCCAGCCAACCTCCTGCAGCCCCTCTCCCCTGGCCATCCCTGCCCCAACTGCCCCCCCCATTGGGGGAGGGGCAGCCAACCTCTCTTTAGGGCCCTTCTTCCTGCTCTGGCCGGAATCAGGGAGGGCCAGCTGGACACTACCAGTGCACAACTTCATGCACTGGGCCGCTAGTGAGAAAATAATAACACACTGTGGACACATCACGAGAATTCTTGCTTCATATTACACAGTGTTTTACAAAGTATCATGCTTTAAAAATATGTTAGCTTGTAAGAACATGTAATGACTTCAAAATGCAATGGGTATTTAATTTTAAAGCATGCCTTTAACATTTATGTAAAACTTTTTTTGTACTCGTTTAGTAGAAACTTAACTGGACACTGGGTAAAGCGAGCAATAAAACTACAGGTCCGCAATGTGTTAAGAGAGTAATGTTGTCACTCAAGTTTAATGTCCTATCTGTTTTCCATTAGGACATGAAAAATAAACTTTCCTTTGAGATCTCAATATCACAAATGCTTAATTTTGGAGAAACCATTAACTGAAAAAACTACCACATGACTATGGATAGGTAGGTGTCTCAACTGGTGGACGAACAGGATAAAATGGTGCAATGAGGGACTGGTGAGCCTGGTGTCAAACTGTAACAAACTCAGTGAAGTAGAATAGATAAGAGTAGAAGATAGCAACATCACTAGAAAAAAAATTAATGCTAAACTAATCAACTTTTTAAATTATTGTGCTCATAATGTGCTCTAAAATGAAAGTGCTTTTAACTTCTGTGAATATCTGATTTTTAAAAGGTGTTTTAGAATAAGGAAACAGCAAAGCTTCCAGTGCTTCCTTCACCTGCACTTTCACAATCTTTTGATGGCACAACTTTTGAGGTGCCTTCCTCTTAGTTTTCGTTTTCTGCTGTGTCTGTGTATTTTCTCCTGGTTCTACACCTCTACGCTTGTGTTTAGCTTCTTACTCTTTGATCTTGATTTTTTTTTTTTACTTTCAACTCATTTCCATTTGCCTGCTGTTTGCTAAAGGTCTACCTGGACCTTGTACCTGTGGCCATGGCTCTAATTTTCAACGTCTGAAAGCTTAGTAAGTACTATCTTTAACAGGTCACTGGATGTCCACATCATGGGTCATGCCCTCAGTGAATCTGTTAAACATGTGGAATATGTCAAGAAAGCTGGGATTCCATTCAGGGAGAAGGTTGTTTTCCATTTACACCCATTCAAAAGGAGGTATAGTCCTGCTGCAGAAGTGTAAAGCCCTGCTCACGTGGTCATGGGAGAATGATGTCTATGCAGAAAGTGCCCAGAAAGTAGCATGGCTCACCAGCCCCATGAGTGAAGCAGCACTTTACAAAGCCTATTTCTGGAAAGCATAGCCTTTTAGGAATTGTGGCGAGATATTTTGTGCTCTCCAGTATCTGAAGTCTCATTTTATGGGACACCTGAACGCTAGATCAGATTTCTCTGAGTAATATGCAGACATATGAGTTATGTACAATGAAATGTGTTCAACTTAGACATTCCCATGCCCGATGCTCATACTTTCGTCATCTGTCAAAAGGAGCAAAATATGAAGACCTGGAAGGAAGGTAGGAGCACAGCATGGAAGGAGCTTTGATCTCTACATATCTGCATGGAGTAAACTCCAACACACACACACTCTGATTACATGCATTGAAATAACATGAGTAGGACATTTAACTGTGTTAAGACACTGAGATCTTGGGATTTATCTATAATAGTAACCAGTGTTATTTACCTTAACTACAGTAATATAGTGCTTAAACTTGATTCCAAGTAATCACGTCAGTTGAGGTGAAAACAATATGAAAATAAGTATCAGAGCCAGCCCCGGCTGGTGTGGCTCCATTGGTTGGGCATTGTGTCATGCACTGAGAGGTTACCAGTTCAATTCATGGTCAGAGCATCATGTCTGGGATCCTGCCTTGTTCCCCAGTAGGGGGCATGCAAGAGGCAGACAGTTGATGTTTCCCTCTCCCGTTGATAGTTCTCTTTCTCCTTCTCTCTTTCTTTTTCTCTAAACATCCATTAAACAGTTTAAGGAAAAATAAAATAGGCATCTGAGCCTGAAACAAAACATAACCCAATGCTGATGACTCAAACACTGAGTGTGTTTCGTGTGGCATCCCACTTAATCTTCAAAGCACTCATTTTATAGATAAGGAAACTGAGGCATTAAGAAGGGTAAAAAAAAAAAAAGATTTCATTTTGCACAGTTTCAAGTTAGAATCAAACCCTGGTCACTTGGTTCTAAAGTCTTTACTCTTGACTACTAACACAACCCAGCAAGTTATTTGTACTTTTACTAGGGGCCCATTGCATGAAGAGATTCGTTCAATAGACCTTCCCTTCCCCTAGCTGCCGGCACCAGTTTTCCTCTGGCACCAGGACCCAGGCCTTGGCTCTGGCCGGAGCCTCCCGCCTTGGATCCTTGGGTCCCAGAGCCTCCTGTCTTCGCTGCTCCTGCTCCTCTGCTTTGTGCTTACGTATGCAAATTAACCGCCATCTTTGTTGGGTTCATTTGCATAATCCTGATTGGCTGGTGAGCATAGTGAAAGGATGGTCAATTTACATGTTTCTCTATTATTAGGTAAGATGTTTCTTCCATGACTATTAAGAGCCTTTTACCCATGGTGAGATAGATGTGCTCAGCAATCATAGGTCTGATTTGTTTGACTACCTTGTAACATTCCTACTGTCCCCCTTGCACAAAGGAGAATGCTGAAGTTTGGCAGTTTAAGCTTATGGTTCTAGAGTTGGTCTGAGCTGTTATTCTTACCCCAGTCTTCAGATCCCAGAGATCTGTATATTCACAAGGATGCTCTGCTGTCTCAAACCTGTGGACACTCCCCAAGCACTGTCTTCCTCCTGGCTGGGCATCTACAGAATTGCTTTGTGAGTAGAATGACATGACTTATGTTTGTGCAGAAAACACTGCACAAACATAAGGTCTGATTATTACCATGATTACTTAAGACAGAGAACAAACCATGACAATCCGATTGCATGTACTTCCTTGTTATTCAGAAAGGGAGCTCAGAGGAAAAGGCTTGCCGGGGGAATTCACTACCATCTGACTGCTCCTCTGCAGTTCATTCAGGAAACTGTGATCTGGCAGTTCCCTTCCTAAGTTCTGCTTCCCAGTAATTGGGTGATATTTACTTAGACTTGGTGCAGTGGGATCGCCTCTGCCTCACGCACCCATGCCTCATTTCCTCAATCAATGCCTTCTCAGTTCCGTTATTTATTTTCTTTAATATTACAGCAGTACGGCAGGATGAGTCACACTCCCTGCCATTCCCAGGAGCACCCTCGAAGGCCTACAAAACAATAAGGTGATGCATGAGGCCCTTTGCAAACGCTACACAGTCACGGAAGCTCCTTTTCAAGGCACTGGTCTCTGGATCAGGACCAATTTTCAGCTGTCAGATCAGCAGGGGGAAGGGGATCTAGATCTCAGAGGAGGCCCCTTCTGATGCATGGAGACACAGGTGGTTGGATAGCCAGAGTGGGCAGAGATAATGCAGACAAGGGTCTGGGGACAGGCAGATGCAGGCTATGGGAAGAGCTCACAAGCATAGAGCTCAAGTTTAATACTAAGGCTTGGAGTGGAAATGCCATACATTTAAACATGTAGTTTTTTAACCAGGGAGCATTTTGTCCCCTAAGGATCACTTGGTGAAGTCTAGAAACCTAGTTGTTGGTCCCAACAAGCTGGGGTGGGTGGGGGCATGGGGTACTGCAGGGTACATTCTACAAGGCACAGGACAGTCCCTCATCCCTGTTCCCCAAGCATTACCTAGGTCAATGTCGATCATGCTGAGGTTGAGAATCCCTGCTCTAAAATCAAGAGAAGGAGCCCAATCCCATTCAGAATTAGAGTTTGAACTTTGGGACCATGTTTGAAGGATGGAGGGTGTGGCTGGGGTCTCTAAACCCTTGATAACACCAGTGCTTTCTTCTACCTAATGGTACTTGTTTTGAAAGTTAAATTATATCATGTTTCAATTTTTTGCAGTTTTAATTGAGATATTATTGACATATAACATTGTATAAGTTTAAGGTATACAATATGATTTGATATATGCATATATTATGAAATGATCACCACAGTGTTTAACATCCATTACCTCAGAGTCACATTGTATTCCTTATGATGAGAACTTTTAAGATCTGTCTTAGCAACTTTCAAATATAGAATACAATGTTATTAGCTATCGTCATCATGTTGTACATTGCTTACCCAGAGTTATTTATTGTATAACCTAGACATTTGTACCTTTTTGACCACCTTCACTCAATTTCCTACCTCAAACCCCAACCTCTGACAACCAACAATCTGTTTTGTTTCTATAGTTTTTTTTCAGATTCTACATATAAGTGAGATCATAAAGTATTTGTCATTCTGTATCACTTATTTCACTTAGCATAATGTCTTCAAGATAGGATTTCCTTCTTTATAATGGCTGAATATTTTCTACATCTATTCAATCATTGATGGACACTTAGGTTGTTTTCATGGCTTAGCTATTGTAAATAATGCTGCAGTGAACATGGAGGTGCAGATATCTCTTCAGTATGTCACTTTCTTAAAGAGGGAATAGTTTGTGAATTGAGGAAAGGGCTGGACAGGTCTGAATTCAAAGGCATGGTTAATCATTGACTAACTCTGAGACTTTGGAAAATGTTCTTTATCTCTCTATATCCAAATTTTAACACCTGTACAATGAATATTTTAATAAGTAACTTTAATAACTTAAGATTGTAGTTCTTGTTGTCACAGCTATAGTTCTATTTGGGCAGTGGGTGGGGAAAGAGGTACCATTTTTGAGTGCCTATGATGTGTTGGTGACTTTATCCACATCAATTCACCTAATCAACGAGGTTTTCATTAGAATGGTTGCAGCTGCCTGAAGGAAGAGGATGGATACCACATCACCTCCTCTGGGGAAGGATCAGTTGACTTAGCTCAGTTGACTAATCCCAGCAGAGATTCTAATCACGCCTGTGTAAAAAGACATTATCTTAGTGCAAAACAAATCTGACATCTTAGCAAGACTTGATAACTTTTCCCTTTGCATCTGTAACACCACCCTCCCCTTGCCTTCCATGCCACTTCTTTTATTGCTTTTTGGTCAACCTTAAATGGTAGTGCATCCCTGAGACTTTGTCCTAAATCCTCAGAATTGCTGGTTCTTTCTGACTTAATCCTAATGAATTTCATCTATCAGTTACTTCAAATCCATCCAAGATCTCAACTGCCACTTAAAGGAACACTGTCTCTGGAATTATATCTCTAGCTCACATATGTATTTTTTAAGTCCACCTGTGCATTGCTTTCAAAGGCGGGGGCAATCTTGCATTGTCGTTTACAGCTATTGCCTTGAAGATGTCCAGAACTGCAGTGACATTTTGGTTCTGACACTTAGCATATTAACTGGTACAAGTCAATCTCTGTGTGCCTTCATCTTTAAAATAAAAAGTCAGTCATCACAGGACTTTTGTGTTGATGAATGTAGGATGGGTCCAGTTGAGTTTCTGATATTCAGTCATCCCACACTATGCTCAGGGTGAGGAACCTTTTTTCAATCAAGGATCATTTGGATAATTTACAACATCATCCATGGGGCCATACAAAATTATCAATGTAAAATTTCGCCTGCTCTCTTTGTCAAACATTTAATTAACTCACCCCTAATGCCTTGGCAAGGCCAGACAAAATGATTCCTCAGGGCCTATATGGTCCACAGGCTGGGCGTTCCCCACTCCTGGTTATAGCAAGAATTTAATAAACACTTTCTTGGTACTACTGAGTTTAGACTGGACAATTCTTTGCTGTGGGGTGCTATCCTGTGCATTGTAGAGTGTTCAGTGGCCTTACTAGCCTCTATCCATTAAATGCCTATAGCACCTGCCCAGGTGCGATGGATAAAAATGTTTCTAGATTTTTCTCAGTGGAGCATCGACCTGTAGAAGGGTCTCAGGTTCGATTCCAGTCAAGGGCATATATCTCAGTTGGAGGCTCAATCCCCGGTCCCGGCAAAAGGCAGCCAATATATGTGTCACTCTCACATAAATGCTTTTCTCTCTGTCTTTCCCCCTCCCCTCTACTCTCTCTAAAAAAAATCAGTGCAAAAAATATCCTCAAGTGAGGATTAAGCCCCTCCAAAAATGTCTCCAGATATTGCCAATTTTCCTCAGGAAAAGAGGAGGCAGGGTATCACACCTGGTTGCTAGCTAACTTATATGTCATTACGTGTGTGATATGCCCCGAATAGAGTAGATGCTTCACGAATCTCCTTTCCCTTCCCTTCCATAATGGGGCTAACAAAATTCCATTCCCAGAATTACATGGCCTCAGAAAAAGAATTTGTGTGTGCTCAGAGGCCACAGATCAGGGAATGTTTAATTTGAGATGTATGGTACTTTTTTCAGCCCTACCTGACTCTCCATAGCAGCTTCACTCTGAAAACCATTATCAGTACAAAGGGATCGTCTGAATTTTCCAATGACGAGGCACAGACTCAAATCTTGTCTGTGAAGAAAGAAAATATTTACTTCTTTCAGTAGGAGAGGGAAGAGAAGGAAAAGGAAAAAAAAAATTCAAAGCTAGAATAAATTGGAGGCTGTAGGTGTCATGGCGATGTGAGCTGAGGGATGATCGATGTCCCTAGATTCCGAGCGGCACATTCTGTGCACGGAGCTCCAGCTGACGTCAATCGGAATAAGTGGCCTCAATGGGAGCGCTGCATGCAAGATGAATGAAACTCAGGATTTGTCATTGCACCAAACACAGCTTCCTACCTCATAGTGAGAGGGAGGAGAGTCCGGAACGAGGCTGGTTCTGGCTTGGGAAAAGCTCTCCCGTTTGTACAAATGCAAACGAGGTCTGAAAGCCCTGACCTTTCTGCACGCACATGGGCTGACTAATATCTTCAGCCAAATGGCACACTTCCCTTTGGGATCAGATGTGTATAAGCTCCCCTGGCTTCCTTTTGAGAAAAAAGTGATAAACTTTGAAGACAATTTTACCTTAAGACGTGAGTGAAAGGAACAAAGGCTCAGAGTTCACTGATAGATTTTGCCACTTCTCCTAAATGAATAATTTAAATGCCTTAATCTATTCGAGGGGCTTAGAATAGCGTCCGACATAATAACTCTATATAGTTGTTAACTATTTTCATTACCATTAATCACATTGCTGCTGCTGCTGCTGCTGCTGCTGCTGCTTTCGCTTTGTGCCAGATCCTTCAGGGGTCATCTGAGGAAAGATTTCCCTAAATCGCCAGGATATATTAGGCTCTCCTATTGTGTGATTCCACGATACAAGTTATCCCATTCATAACTAGCTTCATTCTTTTGAAATTATCTGCTTAGCTATTTTTGTTTTACTGAAATGACCTCTTTTATTTCTGGGTCTCATTTCATTTATTTATTTTTAAACTTTAGCATTAGTAAATTGCTTGGTTCATCTGTGTCATTCAGTTGCTGAAAAGATCCTGTCAGATCTTTACAATTTTCTAGAATACTCCTGTCATGGAGAAAGCATGCCAGGATAACCAATCAGAGTGAGAAGAGCATTAGAAGTTGTTTCCCCCCAAAGCATCATGGGCTTATTCCTCATCAGTGTCATTCATCCAAGCCCAATGGAGACTGTTGTTCTCAGGATAGCTGACCAGAAATCCATGCTTAGCCCTGTGCAGTGAAGAAGTAACCTCATTTAAAGAGAGGTTTAGCCCTCCTCTTTGGCCACTGAGAGGAAATTTCTCATTTCCTGGATTGTCCTCTCTGATGAAGTCATCATTTGCTTGGGGGATCTGGCTGCTAAATAATCTAATGATATGACTTGTGATGAGAGCTTTGAGACAGACATTATGAGTTCCAATCTCTAAGAAAACTGGGGACTATTAGCGTAATGTTCAGGAGGGGCTAGAGACTAAAAGTCAGCCCAGCCCAGTTTGGATCAGTGGATAGAGCATCAAGAGTCAGAGGCATACATACACATATATAAATACATGCATATGTGTATGTGCTTATGATTTACATATAAATGAATGAGAGAAATACATGTTTTTAAGAAAATGCTTACCTCTACTATATTCTATATACTTCTTAAAAATTATCTTCCTCTATTGAATTTGTTATTGATAATGGTCATTCTCCAGACTGATTTAATGAGCATTGATACATACAATGTAGTGTTTTGAAAACACTGACTAGGTTATGTGACAATTCTGTTTTCACTGCTGCAATGAACTTTTGAGGGAAGTGGCTGAATTTTTTTCATCAGGTCAGAGAGTCATTGATCCATCAAACCATGCAATTGGAAGGATTTTGTTGCAGAGGATTATACTAAAGAAATTCCAACTCCTATTAACTCCCATGATTCTAAGAGTGCAGGTTTTGAAAACTAAAATTAAGACCTTAATTGCTTTTAAATAAGTGATCACAAATCTCATATCATTATTCTGGCACAGGTGTCATTGTCCCTATTCTACTGACACACACAAAAAAGGAAAAACAGAAAAGAAAGAAGGAAAACAGGAAAAAAGAGAAAGGAAGGGAGAAAAAAAGAAAGGAAGGAAGGAAGAAAAGAAAGAGAGAGAAATTCTGAGAGGCTTAAATAGCCTCATTGTTACAAAGCTATTAAATGCAGACATGGACTCAAATTCATATTATTAGATTGCTAACCTCATCTACATTATAGTAAACTATGTTGCCTTTTTAAGTACCTTTAAACTGAAACTTATAAAGTGCTTATTATGAGCCATGCACCATTCTATGACCATTGAGTGAAGAGACTCATTAAATCCTCACTGCAATCATAGAAAGTATTATTATGAAAGTATTATTATTCTCATTTTATAGAAGAAGAAACTAAAGCAAAGTAAGTTAATTTATTTGCTCAATATCATACAACTCGTAAATAAGGAGGCAGATTCAACTGAGATGTCTGGCTCAAGAGACTCTTCAGTGCAGAGGACTGTAGGAAGGCATGTTTGCTCCCTGGTCCAGAATAATAAGAAATTTAACAACCACCTGTGGTCTCTAATATAAATTTTCTTATGTTTTAACTCAAGTACTTATATAATGTCTCATTAAAATATAGGTAATAGCAATAATTTGTTATAATATTCTATACATGTTTAATTTATAAATCAAATTATTTACATAAATATAATATGTAAATTACATCAAAATAATAAATGTTTTGAATGTACTATGTCCGGGAAGTTTGATAAAATCTATTTGCTTAACAAGGTAAGTTTTAAGTGAGGTGAATAAAAAGGTAAATTTCTTAAAATCAGAAAAGAGGAAAAATAATGATGAAAGAATGACATATAATTATACAGGAGTCATGATGAAAGGCCTTGGCCCTGTCCACTGGTGACACAGAGAAATGCTGCTCCCAGAAGGCTTTACAAGAGGTACAAACCACTTCTGATTATTTACAGGATTTATTAAGTAAAATATATTTTGGTAATGATCTGGCATGGAAAAGTGTTCCTGTGCATAACAATGTTTTATCAATACCAAAGAGGATTTATAAAACTGGCCAAGGACTTCATAGTTCTATGGCTATATTAAAACTAAGCCCAAATATTTAAATTAAAAGCTAATAAATGGTTGAAATACAATTTAGAAAATAAATAAGAAGTGGAAATGGCATGAGTTTAATCGTTAGCAGAGATCACATTGATTTAGCAGAACTAAGCTGAGAAATGGACCATATTATTTAAGTAACTTTGGGTAGACAGTCAAATCTAGAACATATGGGTGCAATCTGGCCTTGAACCCCCACATTTTTTTTT
>PVJC01040769.1:0-15666 GCA_004026665.1 Murina feae | reverse complement strand
GCCTCCACAGTGTGCCTGGTGGCAGGTCCCCAGCAGGTAGACACACACAGGAGGACTGCTCCAAGCCTCAGATGCAGCTGGGGGCAGGTCCCCAGTGGCCACACACACACACACACACACACACACAAAAGGCGCCTGGCAGACTGGGGCCATCATAGGACATCCACTGAGGGGTCCCAGACTATGAGAGGGCACAGGCTGGGCTGAGGGACTCCCTCCTGCCCGAGTGCACAAATTTTTGTGCACCGGGCCCCTAGTGCTTTTATATATGTAGATTATCAACATTTTACAACCACTAGTGAATAAGTGAATGAATATTGGGATTGCCACGTGGCAGCAGGCGTAACCAAAAGAGAAACAACCATTTCTACTTCCTGATGGCAGACTACACCATCCACTTATAAAATATTCTTGGGGGGGGGGGGGGGGGACCTGAATCTGACCAAACTTCTCTGGATTCTAATACTAATTCACAAGAAAGACAAAAACATATTCAAAGATGTTTCAGGGATGTAATAACAAAATAGAGAAAGCAAAAAAACTATAGGATAAACAACTTTCTGCAACAAATAAATTGCAAGGGAAAGAGACACGAGGTGAACGTGTGGCACAGGTTTTTCCAACAGCACTGTGGAGTCTAGGGCTGGATTATCCTTTTGTTGAGGGGATTGTGCTGTGTGGAACATTTAGTAGCAACTATGCCCTATACCTACTAGATTCCTATAGCACCCTCCCCCCAATAAAAATAATCACTATCTTTTTAAAGTGTTTCTAGATCTTGCCAAGTCTCCCCAGGGTGGTAGGTGCCAAATCCCATGCAGTTGAGAACCACTGCTACAGATCAGGAGACTTCCAAGACATATCAGCTAATCACAATGTGCAGGCCTTAACTGGATCTTGATTCAAACAAATAGAAAAAAATATATAACATTTAAGAGATAATTGGAGAGAAGAAAAAAACGAAAAAACAAAAAAAGAGACAATTGGAAATTTGAACACTGAATATTTGATGTTATTAAGGTCATGATAATCACTAAAGCAGAGTGATGGTTTCCAGGGAGCACATTGTACTATCTGTGTACTTGCGTATATGTTTTAAATTTTCTCTAAAAACAACAAAAATCAAAGTCAAGACCATCATGGTAGCTAGCAGCATTCAGCTGAATGTCAAAACAACCCAATAACTGAATCTTGAGAACATTCAACTGATTTCCACTAACCATCCCACATACGCTTGCTCATGTAGACGTAGAAGAGGCTCTTAAATCCATTTTAAAAGGAAAATAATCACTGTCTTTTTAAAGGACAAATGGAAAGTGTACTCCCAGGACACCTTAAATCCCTAGGGTTCACAAAACACAAGTTAGGAAATGCTGCTTTGGAGAAATTCCTGGATCATGAATGCATTAGAGATTCCTATTATATTCATTTACTTGCTCAGTGTTTGTTCCTCCATGTCTCTTATATTTGTCGATTTTATTTTACTAAATACTACCAAAGGCAGTGGTATTTTCAAATTTTGATACAGAATATTTTAAAATTTAGGTAGAAAGCACCACCAAAATACAACTTAAATATCCAGTAGTACAGAATATTTTCCTATGTGGCTGTTATTCTTAGAGCTAATAAAGTACACTTAAAAACACAACATACACAAAGAACCATATGATTTCACTCACATGTGGGATATAAAACAGAAAGCAAAAACTCATAGACAAAGACAAAAGTATTATATGGTGGTTACCAAAGGCAAAAGGGAGTGGGGAGGAGGTAGAAGGAGGTAAAGGGGTTCAAATATATAGAGTGACAGGAGACCTGACTTTAGGTGATGAACACACAATGCAATATACAGAATATGTATACTTTGAATATGTATTATACAAATGCATGCTTGAAACCTATATAATCTTAAAAACCAATGCTACTCAAATAAAAATTTTAAAATATATTATATGCATATGAACACATCTTAGGAAATAAGCTTATGGTTCCCTCAAAATACTTAAGTCTTTGATACAATTCAACAACCATTCATGATAAGCACTTTTAAAAAAGAATTGAGGGTTATTTTCTTAGTATGATAAGAGGCCTAAAGTTAGCATCTTACTTAGTAAGGAAACATTAGAGGTATTTCCACTAAAGACAAGAACAAAGTAAGGATATTCATTATCTCCACCACTATTCAGCATGGTACTACTGGCATTAGCTTATGTAATTAGAAAAGTGAAATCATTTAGAGGCATAAGAATAGGTAAAGAATAGTAAAACTACCTCTATTTACATATGATAGGAACCTCTGGTGAACTGATGATACAACTAACTCAATTACTTCATTATTAAGATAGCAGAATATAAGGCAACATTTAAAAATCAAGTAAGTCTTCATATATATAACCAATCAGCAAGCTAGTAGAGAAAAATCTCATCTACACTAATAAAAGAGAAACATGCAAATTGGTGTCATTCCACTATACCCAAGCCACGCCCATCAGCCAATCAGAGCAACTATATGCAAATTAACCCAACCAAGATGGCAGCCAGCAGCCACAGAGCTAGAGCAAGCAGGAGGCTTGGTTGTCCCAGTGATGGAGGAAGCCAAGCTTCCTGCCTGCCCTGGCTGGCTGTGGCCTCCACTCAAGGCAAAAAAGTTTCAATTATAGAAGATAACTTTGGAAAATGATTTGACTAGATATTATAAGGCTAAAGACAAAAAGAATTATAAACAAGTATTGTAACCTAGTTAGCAGATTCCTTTATTACAAGGGTAAGAGTTAGCAATTCTAGAAGTACTTTATGTATACACTAGGAATGAACAAATAAACCTATTAAATGTAGTAAGAGCTGGGTTTCTCAATGTTGGACAAAAAGTTACAAGCAAGGCAAGGGAAAAAGTTAAAACAAATGCTGTGGTATTGGATGAGGATCAAAGGTATCATTGTGAAAATGTATAGTTTTTAATATATACAGACAGATGCAACAGAAATAAATCCAGATGTGTATGCAAGTGTGTGATTTCTGTATTTCCCAGCTCTGTCCACTGGGAAGGCCTAAAAACAATGAGCCCACCTGGTACCAGACCTTGGTTTCTAAAATTCATTCTCCAAAGAAACCAGGACTCACTCAGACACATACAGAAATCATACAAGTTACCATTAATTCAACTATAATTAATGGGAAAAGAAAAATATTCATATTCATGGAAAAGTAAGTAAACAATCATTACAGTAATAAAATGTAACTTCCAAAAAGAATCAGAACTTGGTAGCAGCTACAAGATCAGCACTGGCCAACTGTTCAAAAGCTGTGCAACTGCCCTAACCAGTTTGGCTCAGTGGATAGAGCATCGGCTTGTGGACTCAAGGGTTGCAGGTTCAATTCCAGTCAAGGGCATGTACCTTGGTTGCGGGCA
Organism: Murina feae; assembly: GCA_004026665.1. Lineage (NCBI taxonomy): Eukaryota > Metazoa > Chordata > Mammalia > Chiroptera > Vespertilionidae > Murina > Murina feae. Next base: position 12,257 of record PVJC01040769.1, on the reverse strand, counting down.
CATCTCCAGTAGGGAGTGTGCGGGAAGCAGCTGATCCATGTTTCTCTCCCATCGATGTTTCTAAGTCTCTATCCCTCTCCCTTTCTCTCTGTAAAAAAAAAAAAATCAATAATAATAATTATATATATTTTTAAAAGCTGTGCAACTTATTGTGAAATTCCAATTGCTAGAACCAACCAAAGCCTGCTTTATAATCAAACTAGAGGCCCCACGCATGAAATTCATACACTCAGGGAGGAGGTGTCCCTCAGCCTGGTCTGTGCCCTCTCACAGTCTGGGAGCCCCACAATCGATTGCCCAAAGAGGAAGGCCCTGCCCATCCACCACAGCCTGCTGGCTGGTGGCCTGGGCCTCTCTCTACAGAGCAAGCATGGGGCGGTGGCCAGGCCCCCAACCAATCGCATCGCACCTGCCTTGGCTGGCCTGGCACCAGTGAGTATCATAGCATGGTTGTCCGGAAAGTCATCTGGACGGTCATTCTGCTGTTCGGTTGTTTGGTCGATTTGCATATTATGCTTTTATTATTATAGATTCCTCTACACCTGTTCTATTCTCATTCTTGAGCCCTTCACTAAGGGTCATCAAACATAAAGGCATTCTTCTTCTTGGATGTCCAATAAACTCAATTTCATACCTAAGAACACAAGCTATGAGAGCATACCAAACAGAAATCTGTCACAAACTGGTTAAAAAAAATAAATAAGCTTAATGAAAGAACTATATGTCAGTACCTCCAAGCAACCTGAATTAAGGCTCCCATATCACAACACATTTTGTTCAAATAGCAAAATTGAGCTTACATGTATAAAACTCTCATAAGTGAAACACATGAAGACAATATTTATATATTCTCCTATGACAAACCGCATGTCAAAAAAAGATACTGAGAAATTTAATAAATGGGCTTTTTGTTCTTTTATGGGGGGATATATAGTCACCTAGTAAGTTTATGTTATAATACTAAAAGATTTCGTCAGTAAGGATAAATGTATCTAAAATAAATTTCAAAATTCTTTCTCACCCTTAATTAAAAAAATCAAAATACACTTCAATAAGAAATCCATCACAAGATGAAAAGAGTTAAATTGTAAGACATTTCAAATATATATTTTATAAATACTGTTCCCAAGGCAGTTATGATCATTAACATATTTAAGCTACAGATAATTTTAATAAAGAACAAAAACAGAGGCAGGGGGCAGGCTAGAAGAGGTCAGTGGGAAACAGAGGGACATACGTAATACTTTCAACAATAAAGATTTGGGGGGGGAAGCAAAAAAATGAAATAAAATGAAAAAGAACAAAAATATTTATAGATCTCTCTCTCTCTGGGATCCTACTGTACCTGTTCCACCTATGAACCCCACCTCCAGGGAAGAAACTAATAAGGAGGAAGAGAGCTGGTACCACCTTCTAGTTGAGAGCCTGAGCTCTGAGGTTAGTCCACCTGAGTTCAGGTGGTGGTTCTATGACCTTCTCTAGCTCTGAGAAAGTAACTGACCCTCTCTAACCTTCAGATTCCTCATCTGTAAAATGGGGATAACAATTACTTATCCAGCAAGGTGACTACGAGATTTAGATGGCTTAATACATATAACGCAATTAGAACAGCGACTACTGGCAGTTGGTGTAAAAAGCATTCAATAAATGTTGGACTGAGTTCCTGGGACCTCAGAGTAACAGAAACTCCTACCCAACAGCATTATTCTAGATAAAATCCTTCCATTCTCATAACTGAAGCTCTTCATTTACTCAGGCTTTAGGAAGAAAAATTAATATATGACATTTATAAGTTACCCAAAACTTTTAAAATCATCTCTCACCTGGACTGTTGTTACAATAGCTTCTTACTGATCTACCTGTCAGCCTTTGCCCCCCTCCAGTCTATTCTCCATGTAGCAGCCAAAGTGAACCTTGTAAAGGTTCTGCTTTATGTAAAATCCAAAATATTCTTGTGTTCAAGTGTCTCCTTCTCAAGGCACTTCATAATCACACCATGTGAAAGTAGCCTTATACTACCCCTGGTCCTCTTTTCCCATGACACACTTTTTTTGTCATACCCATCTGTTTATCTATCTCCCCCTATTCAGTCAGGACAAGAAACAAAGTAAAATTAAAACATACTGTATGGCAGCTACCAAACTGGCAAACATAACTATAAACATTTGAATGACTGAAGTACACTTAAAATAAAGTTTAAAAAATCTTTAGTGAACATACAGCTCAGTGAATTTTTACAGCTGAATCAGTCACATAAGCACCACACAAGATCAAGATAGAGAACATTTGCTGAACCTCAGAAGCTCCCTCGGGCCTTCTCTCCGTCATGCCCCCCAAAGGTAAGCACTAGCCTGACCTCTCTCATCCAATTATGCCTGTACTTGAACTTCATATAAGCAGAATCTAACAGTGCACACTTTTGTGTCTGGCTTCTTTTACTCAACTTTTTATCTGTGAGATTCACCCATGTTGTATGCATCAGTAGTACCTTTTTTTTTTTAAATCACTGATGAGAATTCCATTTTATAAATATACCATAACTTATCCAATCTACTATAAATGACATTTAGGTCATTACATTTTGAGGACAATATAAATAGTGGTGCCACAAATAATCTTGGGTACTTCTTTTTGGTGGGAATGCTCATTTGCAGATTGAAAAAGTGTTTGCTTGGCTTGGTTTTGGGGTGACAGAGTTAGTAATACCTTAGATTGGAGAGGATGCAGGGAACACTGTTGGTGAAAGTATAAATTGGAATAACCTTTCTAGAGGACAATCTGGCTGTAGACACAAGAAGCCTAAAAATATCTGTGCCCTGTGACTACTAATTCTACTTCAAGGAATTTCTTACTGAGTACTTACACGTGCCACTTCTTCTCCTTAGTGTTCTACCTGTATTAACTCATTTGATTTATTCTAAGGAAAAAATTAGAGATACAATGGTTTGTTTAGAATGATGTGACCTATCCATTATCATTAGGAAATACAAGAAAAGTAGTAAACAAGGTCAAAAACTAACAAGAGAGGAATGGTTTTAAAATATGCTGTACTCCTGTGAAATTAAACACTATACAGCCACTGAAAATGTTTTCAAAAAATCTTTGAAGATACAGAAAAAGTACGTATTAATGAAAGAGGTTAGGTGACACTGGAATGCATAAAATGAATTCCAGGTTGTTTTCAATACATACATATACCTTAAATGTTAAAATAGTGACAATTTCTGGGAGACATGGGTACTTGCATATTTTTGATACTTTTCTATACTTTCCATTTTTCTATATTATCTTTGTCAATCAAAACAAATATATTACTAAAAAGTCTAACAAACAAAGGTATTTACAGTTTAATAGAGACAGAGACATTAAAATTAGAACACTGATGCAGTTTTGCATGGGATGACATTAAGTGTGCTATGGAAAGACACATAGCCTAGACATTAGGGGGTGGGGCATTACAAGAAAGCTCATCTTACTTCCAAGGACTCAAAGAGGAACCTTCCCAGAAAAATCCTGTTAATTCCTCAGCTCACAGCCCCTAAGGGTATCATTATACATTGTGCCCAACAAGTGTTCCCCCCCACTCCCCTCACTTAAGAAAAAAAAAAGGCTCCCAGTGGTTCTCAACCTTCCTAATGCGGCGACCCTTTAATACAGTTCCTCATATTGTGGTGACCCCCAACCATAACATTATTTTCGTTGCTACTTCATAACTGTAATTTTGCTGTTATGAATCATAATGTAAATATCTGATATGCAGCATGTATTTAGGCGACCCCTGTGAAAGGGGCATTCGACCCCCAAAAGGGTTGCGACCCACAGGTTGAGAACCGCTGGCTTAGGCAGGCTGAGGGATGGGAATTCCTGAATACCAAGGATACAAAGTTCAACAGCCTCACACCTGGAGGAGGCTGGTTCCATTCACCCTGCTACCTGGCTAAAAAGCATAGAGGCAGGGAGCTCCTTCCCTGTCAGATAAATTAGAGCAAAAACTTTTCAGATTTTAGGATGTCAGAAACTCCAGGCAGATTAAACCAAAATTTACATCAAAATTCACTGAGTTTTAAAAATTTTACTTGAATAATAAAATTACTAAGAAATTATCCAGCTGGCCCTGGCTAGGTTTTCAGTGGTTAGAGCATCAGCCTAAGGGTCAAAGGATCTCAGGCTCAATTTCCAATCAAGGGCACTTACAGCTGCAGGTAAAACCCCAGCCTCTGTCTGGTCTCAGCATGCAGGAGGCAACCAATTCATTTGTTTCTCTCTCATCAATGTCTCTTTTCTCTCTCTCTCTCTCTCTCTCTCTCTCTCTCTCTCTCTCTCTCTCTCTCTCCACCCCCCTTCCCTTATACTCTCTCTAAAAATCAATGGAAAAAAATATCATTGGGTGAGGATTTAAAAAGAAATTATCCAGGTCAAGGCAATCATCTGTACCCACCCATTTCCTCTTTCTTCCTCTCCTGCAAGTAGACTATCCCTGGAAACCAAGGGAAAGCTGAGCATGGGAATGAAAGTTACACCTCAGTACTTCAGGGGCCAATTCTCACATAAGCAAGTGGTACTAGTTTAATAATTAATACGTAAGAAACATTTTGCTGTGTTCAAAAAAAAAACAATCACTCATTTCATGGTACTATAAACATTAAAGTAAATATTGATCACAGGAAAAAATATATAAACCTCAAATTACCAATACTTCATTAAGAATTAAACTTGGTACTAAGATACTGCTTTTACATGGTGGAGCAGTATCACTAAATTTTCTGATTTCTGATAGCTGAACCAGAGAAAATGCTCAAGAACTGCTGGTCTAAAAAATAAAAAAAACAACAACAGCCTAGGTTCAAAATATAGTGCATCCCCCAAAAAATGTATACACACATTTTGAATAATTATAAAGGCGGTGTTTATTAAAATACACTTCATTTTCAAAAATTGAGATATCAGCTACTGAAGTGTGTATATGTTTCAGAGTCACTTCCACAGATATGAAATCACACAAATTTACGTGACAAATTTATGTTTTGGCCTCGCTTTCTCTTCTTCACATGTGCACTCTTCTTCCCTTCAACTTCTCCCGTTTTCAGATGTATACTTAAATGCATTACAAAATTCTCCACAACTTCCTGGAGTTTTTAATGGTTATAGTGTTGTTACCCAAATTAAGATAAAGTTCTAGTCTAAAATTTATTAACCTATCAAACCTTTACACTGGACAATGGAACGAATTTCTCATACAGCTAAAATAGTTCTTTGGAAAATAAGTATTTACCAGGGATTCTGGCTTTTTTCTACATGTCACCTAGATTTTTGGATAATCTCTACTCTGGTTGCCTAGGGCACGAGAACAGAGGAAGTAGAAATAGAATTGGCAAAATTCGGTATGTCCAAATTTCAGTTTTATGTATAATCTAAATACAGAAAAATATCAGTGTACAGTAATGAAAAAGAACTTTGGATAATTTGTTCTTAATTACATGTGGCAAGGCTGTAGAAATATCCCCCAAGCACAGACCAGATTGTTCAAGATTATGTGATACAGTGACACGGTGGCGTTTTCCTCTGGTACTGCTGTCAGAGCTGTGCCAACTTGAAAACTGATTAAATAAAACCAAAGGCACTTGAGAATTAAGTAGAACTAGCTGTAGCTAGCCCTAAACACCGAAATGAACGCTGCAGTGGAAGTGGTTTTCTCTCCCAGGGCCAGCAGAGGGAGACGAAGACATCTGGCCTGGCCGTGCAGCGTTTCTGTAAAATTGGGGGGGGGGGGGGGAAGCGGAGGCGGTATTTAAATGTCCTGCTGTCAATCAAGGGACACTTCCTACAGTCCGGGTGCCCAGATCGGCCGCTACCCGCGGGCGAACTCTCGCCAGGACCCCGCGCCGAACGGTGCCCGGGAAACCTGCCTCCCCCAGAGGTGACCGCGGGCTTCCCCACGGCACCCAAATAAGGACTTGGGGAGCCCAGCCCCAACTAGTTTCTTTGTTTAAATGCCTGCGGATCCCTCCCACGCCGGAGTCAAGAGGCTGTGGCGCCGCCCTTTATTAGCCTCACACTTTGATTACAAAACACACGAGTCGGCGGCCTGGCGGCGGAGGCGGCTCGAAGCTCTCACAAACGTCAAACCCGAAACGCAGGCGGCCGCCCCCGCCGCCCGAGCCCGAGTGCCCACGGCCGGCGAGAGTCCGCCCGCGCCAGGCCCCCGGGCGCCGGCCCCGCGCCGACCGGGTGCCGCCAGCCCCTCGGGTGACGGGAAATTTCACTCTCTGTAAAGTTTGAGCTGCGGCGCTGGGGCGGCGCGGGGGCGGCGCGGGGGCGGCGCGGGGCGGGGGAGACTCGAGGCTGTCTCTGCGGGCCCCGCCGCCCACTCCATCCACTCCGCCCCCGCCAGGACGGGGTGCGCTAGGGCGCTGGGTCGGGGGGCGCCGCCCGGGACCCCCGCCCCAAACTTCCGACTGGCATCTCCGAGTCCCGAGAGCGCCTCATCTGTTGCTGTTTACTCCGCGAGCCCCGCCGGGCAGGCGCTGCCGACGCCCCCGGCCCAGCGCCCGGCCGCGAAGTTTGAGGAAGACCCAGGGAAGGGGGCGCGACGGGGACCCGCGGGGAGGGCGCGGGGCGACCTCTGGACACCCTGGGCCGGGCGGCCCGGTCCCTGCCGAGAAGGCAGGCGCGGCGGCCGGCGGGGCAAGGCAGACGGGCGGGCGGCGACTCCGGACCCAGAGTCCTGGGCGGGCGGGGCGGCGGCCGGGCTGCGGGCGCCGCGAGGGGCGGCGGGCCGGGCCGGCGCTCCGCCCGCCACCTGCGCCGGCGCCTGCCCCGGCCGCGTCCCCTCGCCCCGTCTCCCCCTGCCAACTTCGCGGCCGGCCCCCTTTGTTCCCGTTTGTTGTGGCGACTCTTCGCCTGGCCGGGCGATCCCACCGGCCCCACTCAGCCCGCTCGGCGCCCGGCGAGCCCGGGGCTCCGCGCGTCCCGCTGCCCGGCCGGGGGCTCGGTGCCCGGACCGCGGGGCGCGCGGCGCGGCGGCCGGGCGGAAGGGGATGCGGGCAGCCGGCGCGGCGGCGGCGGGTGGCCAGTGCCCGGCGGCGGCCGCCGGGCCGGAGGGGGTTTATTTACCTGCCGTGGAACCAGTCCTTGCAGATATCGCACTCGATCATGAAGCGGTTCACGTCGTACGGCTGCCGGCACACACAGTACACCGGCGGAGGCGGCGGGGGCGCCGAGGCCCGGCCCGGAGCCGCCACCGACACGGCTGCCGCGGCGGCTCCCGCTGCTGCTCCCGCGGCCACCGCCGCCACCGCTCCGGCCATCTTTAAAACACACGCTCGCTCGCTGCTCCGCTCGGACTGGAGCGAGCGCCGCCGCCAGCCAGCGCCGCCTCCTGCAGCAGCCGGAGCAGCAGCCGGGGAGGCGGCGGCGGCGGCGCTCAGTGCGCGCGCGCGGGCCGCGGCGGGCGGCTGGGGGAGGGCGCGCGCACGACGCGCGAGGCCCGGCGGCTCCTTCCGGCTGCTCCGCGCGGGGCCGTGCGTCTCGCGCACGTCGTCCGGCCGCCTGCGCGCTCCGCTCCCCCGCGTCGGCGGGGCACAGGGACCGGCTGAAGGGCACGCGGGGCGGCGGGCGGCCCAGGATCCCGAGGACACGTGGGGCGCGTGGCCCCGGAGGGCGGCGGGCGCGTGCGGGGCGACAGCGAGGCCGGGAAGTTCCAGCGCCCGGACATCGGCACGCTCGGTGCGGTGCCTGGAGGCGGGGAAACGAGGAAGTTAGAGACCTTGCCGTGGCCCCCTCCCGACGGGGGAGAATCTTCCGTCAATTTAGCAGCCACCCCGCCACCGTGCGGGCCGAGCTCTGGGCTCACAGCACTCGGAGCTGGTTGTGCCCCGCTGGGGTGCAGAGGGGCGCTGGGGGGTCACCCAGATTTGGAAAACCACCCACCCGAGTTCCCACCGGGTCGCGAGGACAGGGAAGGGTGGATGGAGCCTGTTAGGTGAAGGAGGTTGTTCCCAAGTGAGTTCAATGTCTGTGAGCCCAGAGGGACAGCCTTGAGATGTGGTTGGTGGAGAAAGGACTGGAGAGGAACCCCGCGAGTTTATAAATTACATGACTTAGATGCAGATGCTCTCAGCAAAGGGGGCACAGCAAAACCCAGACAATACGTACTTGGCATATAATAATAGGCCATTAATAAATATTTTTGAGCCCTGGCTGGTTTGGCTCAGTGGATGGAGCATTGGCCTGCAGACTGAAGGACTGCTGATTTGATTCCGGTCAAGGGCACATGCCTGGGTTGTGGGCTTGATCCCCAGTAGGGAGCGGGCAGGAGGCAGCCGATCAATGATTCTCTCTCATCATTGATGTTTCCTATCTCTTACTCTCCTTTACACCCTGAAATGAATAAAAGTATTTAAAAATAATAATAAAATTAATGTTTTTGAGTGAAAGGTGAGATTGATAAGAATAGAGAGGTTGCCTTGGAATCATAAGTATGCAGATTGGAAGGGGTGTTAAAGATCATTGAATAAAGTAATTGCACCTGAATTTCATGGGCATTGCTATCATCGGGAAAAGCCCCATGGCTCCTATGTCAGCCGCCTCAGGCAAAGAACCACTGGTCTCTGCTAACATTTTCATAGCTGAGGAAAGTGAGTGACTTGCCTACAGTCTGAGATCTGAACTGAAGCTAAAGTTTAAGTTTCTTCTGTGTCCAGTCCTTTCCTGCCACACCACTGCTTGGCACATATTTTGCAGGAAAAGAAACACCTGGAAATCAGAGTTGACTGCAAAGTTAATGCGTTTGAAACGTATTTCTACTGGAGAGAAGAGGGAAGTAATTTTGCATTTGTTGAGAGGCATAGAGGATTGGTGGAGTGGGAAGAGCTTGCTTTCTATAAGCTGTGTGACCTTGGGCAAGTCACTCCACTTCTCGAGAACCTAGGTCCTTGAAGACTTACTCAGAGAAAAATGATGGGTAATAATACCTTCCATAACTACTTCACAGAGGTTTTATAACGAGCAAGAGATCATGTATCTTTTAAAGTACATTGTAGGTGCCTGGCGGCATGACTCAGTCCTAGGTTCGACCTATGAACTAAGATGTCATGGTTGGATTCCCGTCAGAGCACGTGATCCCCAATGGGGTGCATGCAGGAGGCAGTCCACCAATAATGATTCTCTTCCATCACCTCTCTCTCTCTCTCTCTTTCTCTCTCTCTCTCTCTCTCTCTCTCTCTCTCTCTCTCTCTCTCTCTCCCCTCCCTCCCTGTCCTCTCTGAAATCAATTTAATTTTTTTTAAATCAAGCGTAGTGATGCTGGAAATTTGAATATGCTAAAAAGAACATAAACGTTATCATAGATATGCACTAGTATGTATAGAGGAGATAACATTGTAGGAGATGTGTGTTACCAGGAGACAGCACAGCAGTGTGTCAGGAAAGGGGAGGCAGGCAAAGCTGTCCTGTTGGACACTGGTGAGGAGGGCATCCTCTGCAGGAAGCACCTGGTGTGGGGTGTTCTCACCTTCCTGGAGGGGCCACCTGGCTTTGGGATGTCAGCAAGAATACAGCCTGGCAGAGGAGTAGGCAGCAACAGTGGTGGGAGATTGGTTATATACAAGAGAATTGATCAGTAAGTAAATATGCAGTAAGTAAAAATAGCCCCCTTCCTTTTTCTGCACTTCTGCTTTTCATGGTTTCAGTTGAAAATTCCAGACATATACAGTTCATAAGTTGTAAATTGCTCACGGTTCTGAGTAGTGTGATGAAATCTAACCCATCTACTTCATCTCACCCAGGTTGTGAAGCATCTCCTGTCCAGCATCTTCACACTGTATACACGACCTGCCCACAGTCACTTGGTACTGTCTTGGTTATCAGATCAATGTCACGGTATCACAGTGCTTGTGTTCAAGTAACCTTATTTCACTAAATAATGATCTTAAAGTTCAAGTGTAGTGGTGCTGGAAATTTGGATATGCTAAAAAGAACATAAACTTGATCATAGATATGTATGTATAGGGGGAAAACTATATATATATATATATATATTTCAGTGCCATTTGTGGTTTTAGGATACCTTGGAACATATTCCCCTTCCCCCCGCCCCAGATAAGGGGGAATACTATACTAAGGAAATGGCAGTCAGATTTCTCACTATTGAGAAAGAGAGTTACAGTTATGGAAGGATAACTGGAATGAATCTTTTGATGGTGAATTGGTAATGGGGGTATCAATCTATTTCTGCTTATAGAAATTGATATAGGTGAATAAGTATACACATGCTCTGTCCACTGAGAGGGTCTGAAATTAATGACACAAAAAACAATGAGCACATCTAGCATAGATCTTGGTTTCTAAATACCATTCTCTTCTTCATTTTTTTCTTCTTGGCAAAATGGTTGATTCCAGGACTAGAGAAGAGAAAGTACAGGATGAGCCTGGAGCCTCTAGTTACAGAAAAAGTAAGGACATGCTCAAAGAATAATGAGCCATGTCAAAAGGACACAGGCCATCGGGCCTGTGTGGCTCAGTGGCTGGGTGTTGACCTGTGAACCAGAAGGTCACGGTTCAATTCCCGGTCAGGGCACATGCTGGGGTTGCGGGCTCGATCCCTAGTGTGGGTCAGACAGGAGGCAGCTGATCTATGATTCTTTCTCATCATTGATGTTTCTATCTCTCCTCTCCCTTCCTCTCTGAAATCAATAAAAAAAAAAAAATTTAGAAGGGCACAGGCCAACTTGTGTTCCACTGGCCAAATCTGGGACAAACGAGTCTTTTTCCAATACTGTGCCTAGAACCTCAGGAACATGTTTCCCAGACCTTAGGGAGATGCTCAAAAGGGATCTCTTCCTTTCTGGAGCTCCTATAATCCTCCCAACAGGTTCTAGATTTAGGCACATTGGCGCCTATATAGCCCATTGAATAACATAGGGAACCATACAGACATAAATAAACATAAATTGAAAGTTTGAAAAGGATTGGAAGATTTACTAGTTTCAAAGTATCACCCCATAAAATTCTTACTACTTACTAAGAAAATTAGAGTAACTTTATGGTGAAATCTGGCAGACACCACCTTAATCACGTCATCAAGGGCATCAGCAATGGAATAATAAAAATCATGCACTGCCTGCCCTGAGCAGGAGGCAAGGTGAGTTGGAGCATCGTCCCACATGCTAAACAATGGTGGGATCCATTCCTGGTCAGGGTCCATCTTGGGTTAGGGCCCCCATGGGAGGCAACTGATCGATGTTTCTCACATCGACATTTCTCTCTCTCCCCTCTTTCTCTTCCTCCCTCTCCTCTCTCCCTTCTTCCTCTCTCTAAATTCAATTTTAAAAGTGTCCTCAAGTCAGGACTTAAAAAAGAAGAAATCATGCACGACCTGATAGGCTCCAAAGAAGAATCCTAGCAGCACTTCTGTGTGTTTCTGCCTAGTGGTCTACTTGGTTGAGTCTCCAGTTTGGAAATGCAGCTAGTTTTAAAGGTACATCAAAAAGTCAGCAAGAATAGCCCTGGTCAGTGTGGTTTGGTGGTTGAAGCACTGGCCTGAGCACGGAAGAGTCTTGGGTTCGATTCCTGAGTTGCCAGTTCGGTCCCCAGCCCTGGTAAGGGTGCTTGTGGAAGGCAACCAATCCATATGTCTCTCTCACATCAATGTTTCTCTCTTTCTTTCCCTCCCTCTCCCTCTCCCTCTTCCACTCTCTCTAAAAAGCAATGGAAAAATATCCTTGGTGAGGAGTAAAAGTAAATAGAAATCACTAAGAATAAAAACACTATAAGGAACACAAACCTGTAAGAGAAGATTAAAGAAATTGCAAACACAAAGATTTGACCTTGAGAAGAAAGGGATAAAGTCTAGAACTCTAATGCCAAAATCTAGTGACAAGCTTCATACATAGTAATTCAGAGCACGGACTTGGATTCCATAACCTCTCTGTGACAACTTATTAACTGACTAGGGGCCTGGTGCACAAAAATTTGTGCACTCGGGGTGGAGGGAGTCCCTCAGCCCAGCCTGTGCCCTCTCATAGTCTGGGACCCCTCAGTAGATGTCCTATGATGGCCTCAGTCTGCCAGGCGCCTTTTGTGTGTGTGTGTGTGTGTGTGTGTGTGTGGCCACTGGGGACCTGCCCCCAGCTGCATCTGAGGCTCGGAGCAGTCCTCCTGTGTGTGTCTACCTGCTGGGGGCCTGCCCCCAGGCACACCGTGGAGGCTTGGAGCAGGCACCCCCTCTATGTTGATCTCTCAGACTCTTGCCCTCCCCT
>PVJC01040768.1:0-15670 GCA_004026665.1 Murina feae | reverse complement strand
GGGATCAGGGAGCAGGAAAAGGCTGGCCTGACCATGAGGTGGGGTTTTCCCTGCTTTCTGGTGGCTGGAGGAAGATGGGCAGTAGGCAAGCTTGGGAGGCAGGCCGCACCCAGCCCTGGCCACAGCTCAAAAAAGAGAACAACATGCAGGGGAGGGCAAGAGTCTGAGAGATCAACATAGAGGGGGTGCCTGCTCCAAGCCTCTATGGTGTGCCTGGTGGCAGGTCCCCAGCAGGTAGACACACACAGGAGGACTGCTCCGAGCCTCAGATGCAGCTGGGGGCAGGTCCCCAGTGGCCACACACACACACACACACACACACACACACAAAAGGTGCCTGGCAGACTTGGGGCCATCATAGGACATCCACTGAGGGGTCCCAGACTGTGAGAGGGCACAGGCCGGGCTGAGGGTCTCCCTCCACCCCGAGTACACAAATTTTTGTGCACCGGGCCCCTAGTCTATAGCAATAAAAGTGTAATATGCTAATTAGACCGGACATCCGGATGACCTTCTGGACAAAGCCATGGGGGCCAAGGCAGAGGTGCTTGGGGGTAATCAGGAAGGCAGGCAGGCAGGCAGGTGAACAGTTAGGAACCAGTGGTCCCAGATTGTGAGAGGGATCACGGATTGCAAGAGGGTGTTGGGCAGGCTGAGGGACCCTTTGCCCTCCTCTTCCTCCCCTTCTTCCCTCCCCACCCCCACCCCCAGCATGAATTTCATGCACTGGGCCTCTAGTTTTAACATAAGAACTGTGGTACCATGACAGTTGATCTGATAACCAACACAGCCACTAAGTGACTAATGGGTGGGTAGTGTATACAGTGTGGTTAGACTGGACAAAGGGATGATTCACGTCCCAGATGCGATTTAACAGGATGGTGCAAGATTTCATCATACTACTTTAAAACATATGAATTGCTGATATTTGAAATTTCCCATTCAATATTTTCAGACTGCAGTTGATTATGGGTAACAAACTGTGGAATGCAAACACCATGGATAGAAGGGGACTAGTGTACTCTTCTGGAAAAGAGTAGATGTAATAGCAACTCACACTAGTGGGTAGATGTTGAACTTGGAAAGGACACCATACACTGAATTAAGTTCTAGGTTTAGAATTTTGGTGATCACTTAAAAAATAAATTAAATATTTATTGTTGAAAGTGTTACATATGTCCCCTTTCTCTCCCCATTGACCCCTTCTAGCCCTCTAGCCCCCTGCCGCAGCCTTTCACCACCCTATTGTCTGTGTCCATAGGTTATACCTATATGCATACAAGTTCTTTGGTTGGTCTCCTCCTAACCACCTACCCTCCCACACCTTCCCTCTGAGATTCTGCAGTCTGTTCTATGCTTCTATGTCTCTGGATTGGTGATCACTTTTTTAATGGTCATTTTTTAATGTTCTAACTTTCAGAAGAGCTCCCCTGGGCACTGGGGAGCCTCTCCAGGAGATAGAAGTGCCTGGGAATTTTAACTCTCCCTTTTCCCTACCCCATGTTTCACCAGTAGGCAATGGATAACTGAAGTGGGAGTACAAAATCCTACTTCCTGTGACCTGAAGCAGAATAAACTCTGACTTTTATTTATGCTCTGCAGTTGCCTGCTGGATCAGGCTGAGTCTGGGATTTCACCTGAAATTACTTCTTTTTCTTGCTTAGTTTCTTTTCCTAGTCTGCTTTCCCTACTCATTTAATGCTTCTTTTTAATAACTCACTTGCACTTGAATCCTTAGCTCCTCCATATCTGATTCTGGGAGAACATGGCTATGATAAAACCTTTGGCCTTAAGGAATGACCAGTTACTGCAGGTTTTGGGTAGATGTTTCTAAAAGGTTAAAGGGGATTCATAACAGGGATATGAAAGAAAAAGAAATTCCTCCAGACTTTCAGAACACCTATTCTCTACCATAGGAATTGGTCTTATAGAATCAACTGGCCTTCCATCAGCAGTGCTTTTTCCCACATGCAATCCACCACCAAGTAAAATAAATTACTCCTCCAAAAACTGTTTAGAATCACTTGCTACTGATACCACTCTACTCTAAGTCACCACCACTTCTCAGCTGGATTACCCATTCATTTGTTCATCTTTCTCATATTCTAGAAAAATTGGAGAATGATTTCATTGTAAGATGAAAGTTTTTATTGGGCAAAGCAAACCAGAATAGGTGGAATAAAGTGATAACCTTCAACACTGAAATGAATTTCCTTGGACCTTAGCCAGGATCCCTCTTAACTGTTTTTTTTTTTTTTAATCTATATATTTTTATTGATTTCAGAAAGGGAGAGGGAGAGAGAGATAGAAACATCAATGATGAAAGGGAATCATTGATTGGCTGCCTCCTGCATGCCCCCTACTAGGGATTGAGCCTGAAACCTGGGCATGTGATCTCCTGGTTCATAAGTTGATGCTCAACCACTGAGTCATACCAGCTCTGCTCCTCTTAATGGCTTTTAAGAAAATGTTGAAAGTGTGACTGAGGCTTCATCCCTGGAGAGAGGCACCTCTTGCTTTTTGTAGCTTTTGGATCCTGGAAAGTGGCAGTGACTCCATGACCTTCTAAGGGCTATTCTACTGGTTCAGAACATCACATTCATTTGCTTTGTCTCAGCACCATATGTTTTAAGTAAATCACTGTCACATTGTCATTCTCCTGTTATTTTGCATGTTAATATCTACTGTGGCAACCTCCAGCCTCGCTGAGCTGCATGCTGGGCAAGCTGTGTTGTCTCTCCAAGTACCAACTCTTGTTTCTGTTAATGCTCTGACTTCAAAGTTGCATATATTTTGAGTGGTCTTCCCTAAGCTCATCTAATCTAATAAAAGAGTAACATGCAAATTGACATTCACTCTGAGACACCCAGGCCATGCCCACCAACCAATCAGAGTGGCTGTATGCAAATTAACCCAGCCAAAATGGCAGCCGACAGCCACAGAACTGGAACAAGCAAGAGGCTTCCATTGGAACTGTCTGACTAGGCCAGTGGGTCTCTGCTCAAGCAACAATGTTCGAATTATAGTAGCCACAGAGCTGAAGCAAACAGGAGGCTTCGTTACCTGCCTAGGCCTCGGCTCAAAGCAACAGTGTTTCAATTATAGAAGATAAATAAACCCCAGAAACCTGATTCCAGCCAGCCTTGCTGGGACCTTGGATCAATGGAAGCTGTGGGAAGCCTGAAAACAGCCCTCAGCACCTCACCCAGGCTGTCCAGGCACCCCAGTAGGGACTTGAACCCTGAAGGGACTGTGGCCAGCCTGGAAATGGCCCTCAGCTCCTCACCCAGGCTGGCCAGGCATCCCAGTAGGGACCCAAAACCTGAAGGGACTGTGGGTAGCCTGAAAATGGCCCTCAGCCCATCATCCAGGCTTGCCACATCCCAATGGGGTGAGGGTCCACATTGGGGGGCTTGGCCAGCCTGCAAACAGCCATCAGCCTCTCACCCAGGCTGGCCAGGCATGCCAGCAGGTGGACATCCCCTGAGGGGTCCCAGACTGTGAGAGGGCACAGGCCAGGATGAGGGACCCCCCAAGTGCATAAATTTTTGTGCACCGGGCCCCTAGTTTACATATAATCTTTTTAGTACAGAGTTCTGCAGAACATATAGCTCCTAGGGATGCCTGTGTCATATTAATATAAAAACAAGTGTGCCACTCACATTTTCAGAGTTACAGGTACATTAGGGAGAAAACAAACATGTGAAAAGTACAGCATAGTGTACACAAAATTTAACTTAACTACAGATGAACTTGGAATGAATACATATAGGAGAGTATAATTTATGCTGCTAGAGCGATCACTGAAGGACCTTGAAGGATGAGGTATATTTGGCTAAAATAAAGGTAAAGAAGATTTCAAGTAGAGAAATAGAGTACCAAGATATCACCAACTCCTAATCATCTAAATTATGAACTCAGAAGTCTGAATGAAATGCATGCCTTTTCTCTAATTTATTCACCTATTTGTTCCACATTCCTTAACATTTATTTTTTCCAATTAAAATATAATTGAGCTTTTTTACTTATTATATAAGAAAAAGTCAAATGTGTGGTGACAAATATTGTTTACAGGACTGTGTGGAAATAAGTTGTTGGGAGTGTAAAATGATAAAATAACTTTGAAAGGGAATTTGCCAACATATAGCAAAAATACATATGTATTTGCCCAAGAAATCTAATTTTTAGATTTCCATCTGTAAGATATACTGGCAAAAATATTAAAAGGCATAGTCATAAAGCTATTGTTTACAGTATGATTTATAATAATAATAAAAGACTCAGTTGATGGTAAATCTACAAAATAGAGACTAGCCTATATAATAAAAGCCTAATGTGCAAATTATCCCCTCAACCGGGAGTTCAGCCAGGAGTTTGACCACTTGCAATGATGTGTACTGACCACCAGGTGGGCAGTGTGAAACATGGCGGGCATCGGTGACGCAGCGCTGGCAGCAGGCAGCAGTGGAGTAGCTGCTGGCCCCGATGGGCCCCTACGAGAGCAGGACCATAGCGGTATGGTGGAGCAGGTGAGGGGGCGGTGCCAGGCCAAGGTGGGTGGGACCTACCAGAGGTCAGTTGGGACTCTCTTTTCCTCTTTGATTGCTGGCCAGGCCTAGTGCATAAATTTCGTGCACTGGACCTCTAGTGAAGTTATAAAAAGAATGAGAAATCTTTTTGTGGTTAAAGAAGAGCTATGTTGTAATCATCTAGGATCCATTTTAAGCTTTGACAAAAGCAGTCATGACTGATATTTATGATATCACTTCACCAAGGCATCTGAATGTAAATATGGAATAGAGAGAGATCCCATGTAAGTTCAAATCCTTCTTCTGGGAAAACTAGAGTAAGGAAGAAAATGATTATTGGGTTTATAAAGGTGTGTGTATGAGGACTATTCATCCACTTTCCATTATCTATACTACATACCAGTGGGTTTAATGGGCCTGAGAACTGAAACAACACAGTGAGGAGAGTTACGCATTGGGAGAAATCATGGGGTTTTATATTTTGTAAATGGAGTCATATTTGCCCTCATAAATGAAGAGAAAGTGACAAGATAAATTTTTATTGGTTTTCTCCCTTTATGTGTGTCCCTAAATTAAGATTACAAGCAGGACACAGGAATGTAAATATCTGGAATTACTTGATAAAGAAGTGTTGAAGTACCAATAAGAAAACTAATGTAAGTCTACAGTGGGCAGGGCGAGGAGTTTTCCAGGTGATAGTGCTGTTTTCTGTCTACTGAGCTTCCCAACAGTCATTTCAACAGCTGGGTTTCAACCCAACGGAGATATAAAAAGAATGATCCCAAATATAAAACTGATTGTTTGCCACTCAATAAACTTTAGTTTTATCTCTTAATGTCTACAGGATGTAGTTTCTAAGGCCCAGGGCTTTGCGGAAGGTCCGACTGAGGGCATTCTTCACTTCCTTATTTCTCAGGCTGTAGATGATGGGGTTCAACATGGGAGTCACAACAGTGTAGAACAGTGATAGCAGCTTCTTGCTCTCAGGAGAATTATTGGACTTAGGCCGAAAGTAGGTGAGGCCTAAAGATACATAGAAAAGGGAGACAACAAGAAGGTGGGAGGAGCATGTGGAAAAAGCTTTATGCTTCCCTTTAGCTGATGGAATCTTGAAGATGGCAGCAGTGATTCGAGAATAGGAACCTAAGACCAGCAAGCAGGGTATTATGATGATCAGAATGGTTCCAACAATCGCATAGACCTCAAACCGTGCTGTGTCTGCACAGACCAGCCTCAGCACAGGTGGGCTGTCACAGAAGAAGTGGTTCACCTTATTGGTGCCACAGAATGGGAAGCTGAAGAGCCATGTTGTCTGTATAGTAGCTACAGGAAAGCCTGGAAACCAGGAGACAATAGCCAGTTTGGCACGTGTCCTTTGGTTCATGATGACTGGGTAGTGCAAGGGATTACAGATGGCTACATAGCGATCATATGCCATAATGGCCAGAAGGAAGCATTCAGCAACCCCAAAGAAGAAGAAGAAATACATCTGTATGACACACCCAGGGAAAGAGATGGTTGTGTCCTGAGCAAGTAGGGTTCCCAGCATTTTGGGCACAATGACGAGGTTGAAGCCAATCTCCAAGCAGGACAAGTTCCTGAGGAAGAAGTACATGGCACTCTGTAGCATGGGGTCCGCCAAGGTAACCAGAATGATGAGGCTGTTACCCATCAGGGTGACCAGGTAGATAATTAGAAATGTCAGGAAGAGTAACAACTGTAATTCAGTAGGTAGGGAAGAGAAGCTCACAAGAATAAACTCAGTTACTCTTGTCCAATTTCCTCCAACCATAATTATAGAAATAAATTCCCAGCTGAAGTCAGGGAGAGAGAGAGTCTTGATTAGAAAATTCAGGTTCTAGATTTGTTATTGAGATTTCTTCTTAGTATCAGGGAAAGAGGCAAAGTCAGGTTTTCAGTTAGATGAGGAAGGGTATTGCATTGTCTAAGAATAAAGACACAAAGAAAAATGTCTAGAGCTTAAATTCTGAGACAGGCCTGAATTATTTTTTGGAGTTGATATTTCCTTATTTTTATATTAACATATTCATAAAGGTCAGGCCCTTTTAGAACCATGAACCCCTGAAGAGGCCACCGAAGGGGCCATTTTAGGAGATAGTAATATTCCTGCAAACACCTAACTTTAGAGAATATAAACCAACATCCATGATTTCATTAAGCACATACAATTTATCAAGATTTTAGAAATATATTTATAATTATAATACAGAACAATGCATCTAATAACTTTTATACTCTAAAATATTTCTTGCTTGGCTAGAATTTGAGAGATAAAGATGAGCTAGCATGTATTGAGGACAGTTAACATTTGCTTGTGTTTTGCCTTCCTACATGTGTATTTACTAGATGAGGAAACTGATCACAGAGAAGTTAAGGAATAGCAATTAGAGTGACAGATCTGAAAGTAAAACCACATCTATTGGATTCTAAAGTTCTCCGATTTCTACTGAACCATTTTTCAATGACTATTCCGCCTTGATCTGAGGACTAACTCATTAATGCTTAAGAGAATTAGAATTGGGATTTCTGTCACATCACAGTGAAAAAAAGAACCAAGAGAATAGACATCAAGATGCTCAGCAGGTGAGAATAATCTAAGAATTGATTGACAGATGAATGGATACAGAAGTGAGATAGACAATAAAATACTATTGAGCCATAAAAATAAGGGAATTCTGCCATTTCAAACAACATAAATGAACCATGAGGACATTATGTTAAGTAAAATAAGTCAGACAGAGAAAGACTAATGTATAATCTCACTTATATGTTGGATCTGAACAAAACAAAAACAGACAAACACAACTCAAAGAAAAAGAGATCAGATTTGTGGTTACCAGAAGTGGGAGCTAAGGGGTGGGAGAATTGTAGGAAGGTGGTCAAAATGTATAAAGTTTGTGATATAGGATAAATAAGTATGAGGAATGTAATGCACTACATAATGATTATAGTTTACACTGCTATAAGATATATGTAAGAAATTGTCAGGAGAGTAGATCCTAAGAGCTCTCATCACAAGGAGAAATTTTTTCTTTCATTTTATTATATCTCATTTTGCAATATATATGAGTCAAACCATTATGCTATACACCTTAAACATATCTATTATAATAAAAGCATAATATGCTAATTAGACCAAACATCCTTCCGGACAAAGTGGGGCTGCAAGGGAAGCCCGGGTTTCTGGTGCCAGAGGGAAGCCTGTGCTGGCAGCTGGGGGAAGGAAGGCCTACTCTTGCACAATTTCGTGCATCGGCATCTAGTATACATATACTTAAAAATGTTTAGGAGGCTCCCAAGAATCAACTGGATCCCCATTCTGTATTATTTGTTTCTAATATTCAAATGATTATCAAGAAGCTCTTCTTTTTTTGTTAGTTTGGAAATTTAAAATGTTGAGTTCTAATGAAGAAATTATGAGATAAAGTTGGAAAATGATATTGACTGTGAAGCTGAAATAAATTAAAAAGGAATTATATATGGTTAGGAACTATTATAAGAAAATTAAAAGTTTAATAACAGAAATAAAAACATTATTAGGAATAGATAAAACAATAATTGACACAAAGTAGAAGAGAAACAAGTATGCTGTGTGTGTTTTGGGAATGTTATATCAATAGAATTTTATTTTTGTGAAGGAATTTGGACCTTATTCTATAGAGAGAGCCATCTGAATATTTGAAGTGGGGGAGTTGCATTGTCATATATATCATACAGGAAGATCACTCTGATACTGTTGTGAGAAGGGATGGAATAGGGAGGAGTTAGGGAGGAGTTAAAGCTGAATGCCTGGGGTCAAGAAGACCAGTGGTATACTTATTCTTCAGTTCTGTTTTCACTTATAATCCATTTCCAAGAAGAGGATAAATAATGAAGTATTTATCAGGTTGTGGTGAATAATTTAAATTTCAACGTTATATTTAAAACTCCAAAATGTTCACATAAGGAAATAGAATCTTACCCAACAATAATAGTCAAACTAATCTAAGATGTCTTTGAAGTACTAAAAATTAAATGAAGCATATCTAAAGTTTTGGGCCCAACTTCAGAAAAACCAAATACAAGTTTATAAAAAGAATAATAAAAGAATCAATAATAAAAGGCTCAGAAAAGACCACCTGAGATGGTGGTGTGGGATCATGATTATTGAACTAAAGGCTGTAAAATATATTGCTGGAAATGTAAAATACTGAATCAGTAAATTAGAAAAGAAGTTTGAGTAACTATACCCAAATTACTGAGAAAAATTATAAAAAGATAAAAATAATGAGGAGAATAGTGAAGTAAAATACAGGATATAAAATTAATCTAATAGGTATTCCAGAATGACATAGCAAAGGGGAGGGGAAGAAAGACAATATTTAAAGAAGTATCAGGGAAAGAAAAAACATCCCTGAGCTACAGGAAGTGGTGACTTTTTGAACTGAAGGAATTCCTAAACACAAAACAAATTCCTTTTTAAAGATTCACACAAACATATGTCTTTACATTAACAAAAGATTTTGTTTTTCATTTTGAGGATAGTGAAAATTTCTATTTAGTATCAAGTCTAGAAAATGATAAAAGCAAAACAAAACAAAATTGAAAACCTTTGTACAAATTACAACCAAACAAAAACTCTAGCCCAACTACAAAGGAAAAAAATAAACCAGGAAACCTCTGTCCCTAGGAAAATGGGGTAGATACACTTTTTCTTATTTTTCCCACTAGCATAACTAAAAACTCTAGACATAATATAAGAAAGAAACATAAGATTCTGAAAGGTGGAGAGAAGAAGGTAGACCAGCTAGGCACTTCAGACCCTGAGGAAAGTTATGGTGATTAATTTCCTGGTGGGTTTTTTTTTTTTTTGCCTCATTATGTCCCAGACTTGGGGCTGAACATATGAGCAACATTAAAATGCCAAGAGGCACAGAAAAAAATACTTGAAGAAAAGTCTGTTCTCATTATCCTAAGGACCAAAAAATAACCAGTATAGCAAGATTTTTAAAGAATAACCCATCTACTCCAGCTAAACAATATATAAACATTATATATATATATATATGAATATATATGAATATATATAAATATAAATATATGAATATATATATATATATTTATATATATATATATATATCCCAGTGCATGAAGATTCATGCACTGGGGGGGAGGTGAAGGGGGTGGGGAGGGGGTCCCTCAGCCTGACCTGCACCCTCTCCAATCTGGGATCCCTCTGGGGAGCCCTCTCCAATCCTGGAGTTTCTGTCTGTCTTTGCAATCATATGAGCAAATTGCCTGAGACCCCCAACCCAGTTTGGTTTGTTGCTCACAGAATAATAGAGGCATTTTTTTTCTTTGTTCCATTGGTGGAGATTTCCTGGAAATTTTTAGGATATCTTCCCTTTAATTTTTCCTAGGCACTCTGATTTTACTTATGTCTCTCACCTTTGCTTTCCCTCCATCCCCCACCACAACAGTAACTTGCTCCAGGCTCACTTTGCTCTAGTGTCTAGGAGAACTACGATTCCCAGCATTCCTGGTGCTCCCTGTACTCTGGGTTTTCCCCAACCAAGGGAGCTATGTTCCTGCAAGCCTCTGGCTCTCCTGCTCTGCTCTTTCTCCAGTGACCTAGGGAGCCACATACCCCCAAGCTGCTGGCTCTCCCACTCTGCTCTGTGTATGCAAATTTAATTTGCATACCCACTCCTCATTGGCTGGTGGGCGTGGCTGGTGGCTTGAGTATAGTGGAGGGGTAGCTAATTTGCATGTTTCTTTTTTATTATATAGGATATTAAAAAACAAAACAGTAACTGTGGCCCCATTCTGACTCACAACAGAAAAGTCTGAGTGAGAAACTTAGACTTCTACCCTCAGCAGCTGCATAGATGCCCCAACAAATCTGCTGGGGTGGTATTAGAGAAGTCCTGGGAAACCAGGACTTTCATCCCTGCCAAGCAAAAACAAAGCCCACTATCCTGATGACAGTGAAGACAGTGTGGGCAGCCTGGACTTTCCTCTCCCACTCCTCCACCTCATCCTGGCAGCAATGCAGTGGCACTCCCACCTCCTTTCTCTGCAAGGGTGATGTTAAAGAAAGCCAGCTAAAATAGAAGGCTTAAATAAAATTTGGAGTCTTATAATGCTACATACTCAAAACATCCTGGTAACATGGTACCCAAACCAAAAATATGGGTAGATATAATAGACTTTTCTTCTCTTGAGTTTTCAAAATGATGATTGGTGGTTGAAGCAAATGTGTAATACTATCCGATATGGTTCTAAATATATTTAGAAGAAATATTTATGAGAATTGTATTATAAACAGGATGGTCAAAGGGATTTAAAGGAAAGTTAGCTTTCTGCAATTCACTTAAACTGATAAAATGACCACATTGGTAGAATGTGATAAATTATGTACATATAATGCAATGTCTACAGCAGTCACTACAGAACTGATACAAAGAGATTTATTAAAAAACACTACAGATAAATCAAAATGGAATAATAAAAATGTTCAAGTAATGTGAAAAAAGGAAAGGAAAAAAAAGGAAAACAGAGAAATGAGAGAACAAAAAATGGCATATCTATAATTATATTAAGTGCAAATATTCCAAATATATAACTAAAGGACAGAGATTGGCCAAGTAGATTGAAAAACATGACCCAACTATATGTTGCTTACAAGGAACTTACAGAAATGTAATTAGATATGTAGTTTGAAAATAATATTTGAAAACAGACATTATCATGTAAATATCAATTTTAAAATGGTCATTCAATTATTCATACTTTGTAATTGTGACAATAACATTTTTTCCAGAATTTAAAAATATAATACATATAAAAATCCTCATAGATTACTCTCGCTTCTGAATATAGATGCAAAAAGTCCATGTAAAAATCCCAAATGGAGACAATATTTACAAGATAAATGTTAAGAGTGTTACAGATTAACCAAGAGAAAGTTAGGTAGATCTATAATTGTTGAATTCACATAATCAGAAATCAAATGTCAAAGAAGAGAAAAAGTTCAGTTACAAGAAATCAAACAATTTTTAAAAGAAAATAAATTTTCTTTAAAATTTTAAAATAGGATATTTATTTTGTATAAAAGTGAAAGAATACAAACATTTAAACAGTGTAGTTCCAAATGATAAGTGGATTGCACAGTATGTGTCAAGAGACTTTCAACTAGCAATTCTATGTATTCCATTTTAGGTTATGTGCACGTTTTATCTATCAGAATGCACCTCTTAACTTTATTTACAATAGATCATCGAAATATATAAATAATTAAAGATGACATAAATACATAAAAATAGATTGGTGAAATAAGCTGTGTTACATTTATACTATGAAATGCTGTGAAGTAATTTAAAAGTATAAAAAAATCAAATGGCATGAGAAACTATTCACTAAGTTCTGCTATGTTGATAAAGTAGGCTACAACATAGAATGTTTAATGTAAGATTTACATATACATATAGAAAGTTCTATTTCAGTTCTATTTCTTTGTAATATCTTAAGTGGTACAGTTCTAGGTGTTTAAAAATTTCATTGCATTTTATATTTTTTATATTAGCCACAATGAAAAGGTATTGCTTTCTATTTCAAGAACAATTACTTGAATATTAGTAAGAATAAAATACATCATAAAACAATTCATAACAAAAGGGAAATGTAAATGACAAACTGGGGAAGATATTAGCAATAATGACAACAAATAATAAAATATATCTTTCTAATATATAGTGAACCATATAAACAACTTTCACAAAGACATGATCACCCCAAAAGACACAAAGATTTATTCCATCAAAAGGTTCCAATGGCTAGTAAGCATATGACAATTACGCTATTTTGCTAGTAATAAAATAAATTGTCAACATTGAAATTCAATTTCTTTATCAAATTTGAAATATTGAATAATATTCAGTGCTAGTAAAGGATGGTGTACTAAGCAATATCTTATTTGCTTAAAGCTGTGTAAAACAATATAATTTTTTTCTCTGAAAATCAATTTGATACCATTGTGTGAGGAGCCTTTAATGTCACACATTTTGATACAAGAACTCCTTCTGGTGGAAGAGATGGAGGCAATGATTTTACATATAACTTTGTTCAATTCTATTATAGTTATAACTTGATAATGATCATTAATAGATAAATAAGTTAATGATTCAATGATAGATAATGCAAAAAACTCATAGACAGACAACAATATGGGGATTACCAGAGGGAAAGGGGAATATAAAAGGAGTTAAAGGGAGGGTAAATGGTGATGGAAGGAGGCTTGACAGGGTGGTAAACACACAATACAATATACAGATGATATATTATAGAATTGTATACAGTAGATCCTCAGGTTACATCGGAGATTGGTTCCTACTGCACGACGTTATGTGTTTTTTGCCATAAGTCACCTACATAAGCACCTACATCACTCACATGGAGCACATACACAGCAGTAATGAAGCGAAACAATAAAAAAAATTTAAAAGAAAGATAACAATTCCTAACTTTTACTTGTGGTAAATAAATAATAAAAAACATAAAGCACATATGTACATACATCAAATGACGGAACTTTTTTTTTTTAATAAATAAACTAGAGGCCCTGTGCACAAATTTGTGCACAGGTGGGGTTCCAGTCATCCAGCCCCAATTAACCCTGATCAGGGCTGTGCTGGCCAGAGAAAGGGGGTGTGGGCAGTTGGCCAGCCAGCCCTGCTCCTGATTGGGGTGAGAGGGGTAGTAGGAGGTGGGGCCAGCCAGGGGGACAGGCCACTGCCTGACTCCACCCCCCTGTTGAACTCCTGGTTGAGGGGACCATTTTCATATTAGGCTTTTATTATATAGGATGGGACATGGCAACATGTCCACGAAACCACATACATTGAGTCTGACATAACCCAAGGACTGCCTGTACTTGAAACCCATATAATTTTATTAATTAATGTCATCCCAATAAATTCAATAAAAATAAATAAAAAGTATGTATTTAAGAAACTACGTAATTATTTAAGTAATTTTAAAGAATATTAGAAGTGTAGTATAATAATTATTTTATAATATTAAATAAAACATAAAAACCAACACTGCACACATATAAATTTTCAATTTTGTAAACGTATGTTTGTGTAAAAAGACTGAAAGGGATTATGCAAAATTTATAAGTGATCTACTTCAGGTGCTAAAAGGAGAGTATTTACTTATTTTTACTTTCCTGAATTTCCAAATCTTCTACAGTGAGCTACATTTGTTATATATAGCAATAAACACATTAAAATGAGAAAGATGATTATCATAATGTTGATGAAACTGGCAATATGTACCAAGTATATAATACATTTACACTTTGTGCTTTTTTCATTCGTATTTTCTTCCCACACCATTATTAGAGATGAATAAATGGAAATTTAAGAAATATACATAATTTTTTAGTTAAGAAACATAGAGAGTAAATGACAGAGCCTGAACTTAAAACCATAATCAGAAATATAATTTTAAAAGCACTAAGGTTTTTATCAAGGCATATTAAATGAACATTACCTACAACCGTAAATGTCATCTTTGGTCCCCCACATCCATCTCTTCCTCCTCTGCTCTTCTTACCATTTATTGGACGCAATACTTTTGTGTGTCTATACCTTTGCATGTAGCATTGTCTCTATCTATACACGCCCTCTCTTCCACCTGTCTGACTTCTTCTTTCTGATCCTCAAAACTCAGCTGTCTCTCATGTGATGTTTCCAGATACAATTAATCATCTTTTCTGTCTTCCTATTCTTTAAAATATTTTTTATTAATCTGATATTATGATTACCTATTTACATCTCAATCTATAAACTCCTTCAGAGGATGACCGGTCTTAGTTATATTTATAGAGGAAGCTCAGTGTCCATCCTGATAAGCTGTTAATATGTGCTTTGGGATAACTAATTGAATAAGTGAATTTGACAAAGTTCATTCTTCCCAGTGCTTCCATGCATCATTAAAGTTCTTAACTTTTTCTCATAACTGCTCTTCCTTTAGTTGGAATTCCACTTTCATTAGAAGTTCCATGTCAGGACAAACTGTAGTGTTTGGTGTTGGTGGAAAAAGATTGAGAAGGAGGAGGGAGGAGAAATGAAAGAGCCTGTTGGGATTTCCCATAGAACTGCTGGAAACTACAGAGGAAGAAGAAATGGCACCTGGCTTGAGGGTGGAAGACATCACAGAACCTGCTGGCTCAGGGCTGGCCCACAGGCTCCTTACCAGTTCCTCCAGAACTTTCACCAGAACATCCCTCTATTAATTATTTGACTGACTGTCCCAGGAACAGGGACCCAGTCTTCTAGGCCTTCTACACCCATAGAATTGTCCTAAAGAAATAGTGAATTCTGATATGCTTTGCCTCAGGAATGTTCTAATGAGGCAAGTCTTCCCTACGTTAATTAGAAGGAAGTAAAAAATGGAGGAAATTTATATCCTGTTGAGGCTGCAGGATCTAGAAACTTCCTAACCAGAAAACTTTAGAGGACAGAGCTGGAAAATAACTTTGGTAATCTCAATCTTTTTGTGGTCTCAGCTCTCACTTACCTTATGACAAAGAAAAAAGAAAATGAAGCCCGGGGAGAAAGAAATTGATGAGATCTTTCAAGTGTGGACACAGGAATAGAATTAGGTGTCCCACCAAAACTTGCTCAAACTTTGCTCAGTCTAGCAACTGAGCCCAGAGAGGGACCCTTGGCTGATCTGGCCCATGGTAAGGAGCCTTACCTATGCCCAGTAGGGAGATCTTCTCTGTTGAGCTGTGGCTAACACCCATGTTGCATGCATGTCCTTGAGTATTTGAAGAGCTCCAGCTCTCTTATCAGAAGAACCAGAAGAGGAACCAAGGAAGTCTTCCTCTCTGTCCTGGATGGGCCATTAATGGCTGGACCTGAAACCATGTCCTTGCTACCTTCTCTCAGGTGTGAGTAGACTACATAGGTTGGCCATGCTCCCAGTCTGATTAAGAGCGTTATTTCCAGCAGTGCGTCTTTTGTCCTGGGGCCAGTTGAAGAGCTGGCACTTGTATTTTCCCCCAGGTCTTATTGGGCTCACCTTAGCTCCTCTTCCTTCCTTTCCTCATGGGGACCTGACCTTTCTTGAAT